>JAQZBX010028642.1:0-27708 GCA_029593785.1 Cabassous unicinctus
CTTAGATTACCTAAATATTACTCAGAAATTACAGGGATTCACATTCGGTGGTGCAAGATTAACAGGTGGGTAGATTAGGAAGGGCAGGTTAGAATACCCAGGGCATGTAACTATGAATCTTGTCATCCCATGAGCCAAGACAGGGAAGAGTCATATGCCCCAGGGGATGGGGAGGAAGGAACAGAAAAGATCCACCTTCATCTTGCATTGCTGTGGAAAATTTCTTACAGATTTTAAAAGAACATCATCAAAATATTACTTCTAACTATGATCCACAGGTTACATTTGGTGTATTTTTCCAACTTCCTTATTATTAACACCATGTATAAGTATTGTACATTTGTTATAGTTCAGGAGAGAATGCTCTCATATTTGTACTATTAACCACAGTCTATCACCTACCACATGGCTCACTGTGTTATACAGTTCCATGCCTTGTACAATCTCTCAAAAATGTATACTCAGTGGCTCTCAGTTTCATCACAGGCTTGTACTATCATCCTTTCAGGCAAGGTTTACATTACTTCAAAAAGATATATATGTATTACTGGTTTAGGGTATTGGATGGGGTCATTTGGGACAGGGCACACCTGAAGCAGGCTTCTAGGGAGTGTGCGAGTGACCATTTTCTCATAATGTGTTGTATCAGTGGGTGGAGACTCACATAATGAATGGGAAGGAGTTGGACTCCCATCATGGGGAAGACTGATGTGTTCTCAAACAGAGTGGAGGGTGTCTCTCAAGAGCATGGGTAATTCCTAATAGGGGAGAACAGACTAATGTGTCAAGACATCAGTGTTGTTGCAAGTAACAATGAATCTTGTTATCCAAGGAGTGAAACCAGGTGATCATCATGAGCCCCGAGGGAAGGGGGAGGGAGGAATAGAATATATGGAACAGGGGGTATTTAGCGGGAAATGGAAGTGTTCTATATGATCTTGCAATGATGGACACAGGTCATTTAAATTTCATCAGAATTTATAAAAGTGTACAGTCTAAATTATAAACCATAATGTTATCCTCTGACTATGGTTAGTAGCTATGTTTCACTATTTGTATATCAATTGTAACATTTATACCATCCACATGTAAAAAGGTATTAATATGGGAAGGGGAAAAAGGAGGGGGTGATGGTGAGTATATGGGAATCTCCTGTATTCTGTATGTGACTTCACTGTTACTTAAAATTTCTCTGAAAACAAAATGAAAAATGTAAGACACTGGGGTATAAATGGATGAAAACGTCTCTGTACATAGAGGACAACAGATGTTAAAGTAAATGAAAGGCAAAATGTCAAAAAAAATTAAAAATATTTCTAAATTATATTTTATTTTTAGTTTTTTAAAAAATAATTATGTATTTTAAACCTATCATTATTATTTCCTTTTCCTATTAATCGCATTTGGCTATTTTATTGGCTTCATTTTTGAAGAAGCTTTAGATCACAGAAGGGTTACAACTGGGGCAGAGGAGGAACATTGGCATTGGGTGTCAGTTATGGGGGATACATGAGTGGAAGGTCACCTGAACATATTAAGGTATATAAATGTGTACAAATGTTCACAGGGCATTATCACAGTTGGTAGAGATTCACACATTTACCGAGAGAAATCCCAATGCTAGAGAACTCTATCACGTTCTATAATGGAGGAGCAACAGTCTTCCAAGTGCAGGGGAAATGACTGGTGAAGGAGGATGGTCCATTGATGAAACCTTGATATTGATGTCTATGCTTGTGAGCCTTTTCTCTTGAAACTGAAACTTAACATAGTGTTGTGGGGTGCCTAAGAGTTACCTCCTGAGACCCTCCTTGTTGCTTACATGTGACCACTCTCTAAGCCTAACTCAGCATATAAATGCATTACCTTCCCCCCAGTGTGGGACATGACTTCTGCGGATGAGTCTTCCTGGCACCGAGGGATTCCTACCAAGCACCAACAAGGAATGCATCTGTAAAAAGACCTCAAATAAAGGGGAGACAACGTAAAGACAAATTAGTTTATATGGCTAAGAGACTTCAAAATGGGTCAGGAGGTCATCAAAGGAGTAACGCTTATGCATGTCTCAGCAGGATCTCACAGACTGCCAAAGTGGATACTACCCCAAATAGTGGGGCTCTTGAGGGCTCTGGAGACCTCCAGTTCCTGTGGTCAGGTCAGATAGCTCCAGAGTTGGTGCCTTGCCATTGGGCCCTACTTTGGTGTTTGTGCTCTTGAGAGTGACAGAGTTGGACTCAGTTATGACTTCCCTACACATGGCTCATCTGTCCCTTCTATTTAAACCTATACTTGGTGCTGGAATTGGTAGTGTATGTCCAAGAGACTTGAATCTTTGGGCTGTCCATGTGCCAGGTGGGCCCAGAACCTTAGCAAAGTTACAACACCTACTCTCCAGTTCATTTGACTCACCTAGGACATCTAAAAAGGAGGTGAGGATGGATAACCATCACACCAAGGAAATGAGAGAAGCTACAACCACAACAAAGAGAGTTCCATCCATTGGCTGTATGAGATTGAAGTCCCCTCTCAATTAGAGGTGGAGTGGACATCACCATTCCAGAATCCTCAGGTTTGGGGAGTGAACTATGGACTAGAGTGGACACACTGGCATACTATTATAGAATTATTGTGGAGACAGTGGCCACTGAGTTTGCTGAAGTCAGGGAGAGGTAAAGAGAGCTGTAATATGGTGGCTTTTTCAGGACTTGGGAATTGTCCTGAATGACATTGGAAAGACAGATATAAAGCCATTATATATCTTCCCATAACTTGCAGTATAGTGTGGGATACAGTGTGAAGTATGGTCTATGTGCAGTGGCAATGCCTCAGGATGTGTCTATCAATTGCAATGATTGTGTCACACTAATGAAGGATGTTGTTTATGTGGGAGGGTTTGGGAGGTGTGGGGAGCAGGGCATATGGTAATCTCTATTTTTTGTATCATTTATATAATCAAAGTATTTTTAAAAAATAAAAAAATATTAAGAAAAAATAGACTTAGTTATGATTATAAAGCAGGTACCACCAATCATCATGGCAGAGGCCAGAATGGAAATCTCATTTCTGAAGATATCAGAACAAAAGTGCCTCATCAGTAAGGAGATATCACAGAAATGGATTGACCTTGTTGGGTTAAGAGAAGTGCAGCTAAAATGTGTTTCCAGTGTGTACACCTGCATGGGCAAGACCACTGTGTTGGGAGGTTAGTGTCATCCAGACAGTAAGAGGTTCATGACTGAAGAGTAATGGAGGGTCTATCATGTGGCCACTTAGTGGTCACATCCAAGATGGTGAGGAACAACACCTCTACATATACACTAAAATGGCCAGGGATATATGAGTTGTTCACTCAACCATTGATTTGGCCCTCCTGGCAGAGAGATATTTGATACAGTCATTTGTTACAGTGATATATGCAACATGTAGAAGATGACAAATTTCTGCAGAAGAAGTACATGGATATGTGAAGTTTCTGTTCACTGATAGAAGCAGAGACAATGTGATGATCCTTAACTGGGTGCCAGAATACCTCAGCAGGAATAACATGACATGCAGAAACCTTAGCTCCTGCTCACACTCCTAAACCACCTAAAGTTGATATTGATCAAGTGTATACGTTTGTAATGAAAATAAGTAGACTTATCTTTCCATGTGTATCCCCTGAATTTCATTTTCCATCTTATGAATTTTGTATCTATTTGATTGCATTCTCTTTAAAGTTCGTTTAATATTGCCTCTGATCCCACTCAGAACTTTACTTCCCACAAGATAATAATCTAAAATGTTCACAGCTAAGCACAATGTCTTTATTATTTACTTCTACTTAATCTAACATATTACCTATTTACTATCAATTCTTTTATATTTGGCTTCACTTTAGTTTTTTTTTTTCCAATAGATGAATTTTTTAAAAAAATTATCCCCCCTTTGCTGCTTGTGCTCACTGTGTCCATTTGCTGTGCATTTTTCTGTGTCTGCTTGTCTCCTTTTGTTGCACCAGCTCACCGCAACACAGGCGCCCTGCACTCACTGCTCTGCACAGGCCCTGAGCTCTCTGCAATGCACAGGAGCTGCTTCACACCAGGAGGCCCTCCCACATCTTAAATGGGAGCCCAAGCAATTGAGCCACAGCCACTTCCCTACTTTAGTTTTTTCTTAATGTATTTTTTTTGTTTTATAAAAGATACTTAGATTACATAAATGCAACCACAAAAAATAGGGATTCCCATATTCCCCACTCTTCACACCTCCCACACCCTCCACATCAACATCATCCTTCATTAGTGTTCCACATTCATTGCAATTGATAAATGCATTCTGTGGCATTGTCACTGAGCATGGATCATAGTTCACATTGTAGTTTACACTCTCTCCCACACAATTTTGCAGGTTATGGGAAGATATAAAATGGCATATATCTGTCATTGCAATGTCATTTCAGACAATTCCCAAGTCCAGACAAAGCCCCATATTACACCTGTTTTTCCCTCTCCCTGCCCCAAGAGCCTTCAGTGGCTATTGCCTCCACATTAGTATTGTAATTGCTCCCATTGCTAGATTCACAATAAGTTTATAGTAAAATACCAGTAAGTCCACTCTAATCCATAGTTCATCCCTCAATCCTGAGGATTCTGGGATGGTGATGTCCATTCCACCTTTAATTGAGAGGGAGCTGTGATCCCATACAGCCGATAGATAAGACTCTCTTGGTTGCAGGTTTAGGCTCTCTCATTTCCTTGGTATAATGATTGTCAAACCTCACATCCTTGTTAGTTGTTCTGGGTGAGTACAATGAACTGGAGAGTAGGTGGTACAACTCTGCTGAGGCTCAGGGCCCAGCTGGCACATGGACAGCCTAAAGATTCTAATCTCTTGGATGTACACTTACAAACTCCAGCATCAAGCATAGGTTTAAATAGAAGAGACAGATGAGCCATGTGTAGGGAAGTCATAACTGAGTCCAACTCTGTCTGTCTCAGAAGCACAAACACCAAAGTAGGGCCCAGTGGCAAGCCACCAAATTCTGGAGCTATCTGATCTGATCATAGGAACTGGAGGTCTCCAGAGCCCTCAAGAGCCCCACTATTTGGGGTAGCATCCACTTTGGCAGTGTATGAGATCCAGCTGAGGTGTTCATAAGCATTACCTCTCAGATGACCTCCCAAATCACATTGATGTCTCTTAGCCATATAAACTAATTCATCTTCATGTTTTCCCCCTTTTATTTGAGGTCTTTTTCCAGTTGTATTGCTAATTGGTACTTGATAGGAATCCCTTGGTGCCAGGTAGGCTAATCCCCAGGTGTTATGTCCCATGCAAGGGGGAAGGTAATGCATTTATATACTAAGATTGGCTTAGATAGAGTCCACATTTGAACAACAAGGAGGGTATCAGGAGGCAACTCTTAGGCACCCCACAACACTAGGCTATGTTTCAATTTCAGGTGCAAAGTCTTACAAGCATAGTCATCAATATCAAGGGCCCATCAGTGGACCATTCTCCTTCACCAGTAATTGCCCCTGCACTTGGGGTACTGTTGCTGCTCCATTAGTGAATGTGACAGAGCTCTCCAGGAATGGAATTCAATATTCTCTTGATTAGTATGTGAATCTCCACCCACTGTGACAATGCCCTGTGAACATATGGACACATTAATATACCTTAATGTATGCCTAGGTAACTTCCAATCCCTGTGATTTTTTTCATGTTTGTCACTAGAATATCATGGTTGTTGCCAATATTATTTCAACCAGATCCAAAATTTGTAATCCACACTATTAGGTGTCTGACATATTTGTTATATATGAATTTTCCCTTATAATAATTAAATATTTCCATTGATATCAACAATTTACTGATGAAAAAACAGTCTTAAAAATTTAAATAAGGCCTTGGTTTTCATATATATGCAAATAAAAAGCTCTTGTGTATAAACATTTTGAAAAAATTTATAGAAAAATTCAGTTTTTACTTCTTCTCATTATGAAATAGACGTCTTCTCTACCAAGATTTACTAATCCTTGACTACTGCCTCTCTATCTTAGTAAGTGTATCTAAGTGTATCTCTTCACTACACTTCATTCTAGTGAAGACCAGTTAATTTTTGTTCTAAACTTTTGTGAAGTAATTATTTCCAATTTTAAAATAAAAGTGAACTTCTCAAAAAATTATAATTAAATGCATTTTAGCATAACTGACATAGCAATAACATTCTTCAATATACAAATTCTTTATAAATAAATAATTGCCCATGTGGTATCACATAATATACCTCTAGCTAATATGTGACATGTACAAGCCAAAGTCATACTTAATCTTTCAACAAATTTTTAGTGATCGTGTACAACCAGCCATAACTTATTCCAGCACTGGGGTTTTAGTGGCAGAAGAAACATTTTAGTATTTTAAGGTACTTGATACCAGTGGAAAAATGTAATTCAAAAGAAAATAAATATGAAAACTTGATAAAATGGTGGGTGTTAGTAAAATAAGTGTATAAATATCTCCAAGAAGTCTTACTTAAGTCACTCTCACTTGGAGGTGGAGTGGACATCACCATTCCAGTCCACTCAGGGTTGGGGGAAGAGCTATGGGCTAGAGTGTACTTAATGGTATTCTGTTGTAGACATGTTGTGGCTCAAGCAATGGAAGAATTTATAACAGTGAAGTGGAGCCAGTGGCCACTAGATGCTTTCGGGGCGGGGAGGGGAAGGACAGTTGTAATACAGGGGCTTTTTCAGGACTTGGGGGTTGTCCTGAATGACGTTGTGGCAATGGATTATAGGCCATTTTATATCAGCATATACCATGCAGAACTGTGTGGGAGAGAGTGTGGTCTATGATGTGAACTGCGGTGTATGCTTAGTGGCAAAGCCCCAGGATGTGTATATCCATTGCAGGTGATGTGCCACACTGATGAAGGATGTTTATGTGAGATGTTATGGGAGGTGTGGGAGGTGGAGATCATGGAAATCCCTGTAATTTTTGTGTAACATTTATGTAATCTAAGCATCTTTTAAAATATATATGAAAAAAATAACATTTATGTAAGCAAATGCACATATACGCATATATATCTATATATCATTTTACAAATATTGGTTTGTATTGTGAAAAATTTGATTTTTACCCACAATAAAAAAAAAAGAGAGAGGAATGGAAGTTGGATAAACTTTGTGACTTGTATGAGACACTGACAATAAAATGCATGCTAGGGACTTCACAGTTTCTGCACTGCATGGTGCTATAGACCAGAAGGAAAGAGACATTTTTATGAGGGAATTCCCATCAGGATCAAGCCGTGTTCTGATCACTGCTAACTTGTTGACTCATGGAATTGATGTGCAACAAGTGTCTTTGGTTATAAACTATGACCTACCTATCAATTGTGAAAATTATTTTCATAGAAGTCAATGGCTGCAGTTGATGATGAGATGGTGTTCAGAAACGGCATTGATGTAATTTAGGATGTGGAGTCAGAAAGGTGTGGCTATTAACTTTGGTACTAAAGAACACAAGAGGATTCTTTGGGACATTGGGAATTTCTACAATACTACAGTGGAGGAAATTCCAACGAATGTGGGATGAAATAGTTTTGAATGCAGTGTTTGCTGTTGCTGCATAAGCGATCACAACGTGCATTGTGCTTCTTTCTTTGGGAATATTTGAATCTTGTCTCAATTCTCATTGTGGGTCATAAATAAAGATTTTGATAGGAGAGAAAAAAAAAGTTATTGGACAGAAAGATAAAATAGGTGTTTATAATATGTAAATTAGTACAGCAATATAGACGTTTTCTTTTCATGCTAAACCACTTAATATTTTGTCCCTTCAACATAAATATTAAATTTTCAATAAGCTATTGATACTACTTGATTAAACTGATTGAAATTAATCAGTTGACTTATTTATGTGATCAAATTATAATAAAAAAGTATTTCTTTCTTCATGGGGCTTTTTCTTTTATGTATTGGTATCATATGGACATACAGAGTCTCAGGCTACAGATATAAATAAAACCAAAGAATAATCATCAAATACTTACAATATCAGAGAATTTCAATTAATGGAAAAAATTGCTTTATAAACCTGAGTGTTTTTAGCAAAAAAATATTTTTTCACTGATTTTTGAAAAAAATTGACCATAGTTTTTGATCAAATATAAATTGCAACCATCTTTATTTTAAGGTATGAATAACCCTTAGTGAAATACTTCCAAGTGAATGAATATAATTTGATTGTACATAAAACTCAGTGTGAAAATAAAAATAAGAAAGATAGTGAAAGGAAATGGTGAAATATACACAATTGTACGAAAAAATGCAAAGAAGTGCAGAAACTAATGAAAACCCTGAAGATGCAACAATTGAAAAATTTGTTTATCCTTACTTTATGGTCAGTAAAATGGGAAATCAACCCTGTAGAACTGCTTCTAAACTATTACTTAATAAAATGTGCATAATAGTAAAATGGTTTGTGTTAATTAGTTATATATAATTTCCAATTGTTTTATATGTTGTTTGTGCTTTAATAGGAATGCCCTTCATGGTTCCCACTGTAAATTAGGTATACAAAATTCTGTGCATTTTCCCAGTATATAAGAAACAAATTATTGTTGGAAAATAAAAATTTGCATCAATAGAGACAATGTAGACAATTATCCGCCATGCTTTATTTTTATATATTGAACAAGGAAGTTTATCACACTTCTTGACACTACAATTGTGGCATTTGAATTACAACAAGGACTATAATATAATTAGCAAGAGTTATCTAATCTTGGAAATTATTAAATAAATTGACTATGCATTTACTAGGTGGATTTATTCCTTTATTGCAATATTTAATGTTTCAAGAAAATATAAGCCCCAGACAAATCTTCTCCAACCTCCTTCTTAAGAGAAGTCACAAACTTCTGCTACTCCCAAAGCCTTTTCTACTGTGTGCCATGTCACAATCTGGGTAAGATGTTATATGTCTGATGAAAAGGCCCTGCTAGACCTTAAACTCAGAAACTGGCAACAAGTAGCCCCAGATCTTTATCAGAATAGGAATTCTCAGTGACAGGGCCCTCTCTCCATTTGATGGATAAAAAGCACACTCAAACTATAATTTGGTCTTTGTTCCCCTGCACAAAGTGGGGGTGTATACCTGCCGTCTGTCTACTCCTACCTAAAGCAGTCATGATGGGACTCCTTACCCTGCTCTTTGGACTTTTTGTACTATGTAAGTGACAAGGAGAGATGCCCTTTCTGGCCTCTTTATTCCATACAATAAAATGATCATTTGCTAAGTGTCTGTTGTGCCCTGAAACTGTGTTCCCAAGTGCACCATTGTAGCAAATCAATCCACACCTTGAATCCATATGGATACTCCATTCTTCTAGAATGCGTAATTGGAACAGGGACAGTAAACAAGCTTCAAAATTTCCAACCCGATTTTCTGTCCTGTGGAGTGAGGTCTATTATGATAGGAAAGGGCAAATGCAAGCCACTAAAACTGACTCTAGCTATGCCAAAAGCAAAATCATATTCCTGGAGTAATTGCAGAGATTAATGTCACTATCAAGGTCTTGAAGGGAGTAGCAGTGCTGATTACTAGAGTCCTTTAAGGGCAGAGTAAAAGTCAGATGGAGAGAGAACCTGGAGGGCTCTATGTGCTTTGACATGTGACAGAAAAGCCAAGGACCAAGAAGAGCTTGCAACTAGACCAGAAAGCGAGTCTTCTGGGGGATTGCACCTCTTTGTGCTGATTCCCACCATATCCCTATAAAGCTCACCTATTTAGCCCATTCCAAAAGCAGATGGATCTTGCAGAATGGCAGTAGATATTTTGTTCATGTAATCAGGTGGTGAATACAACCAGAGATGATAGTCTAGATGTAGCTTGAAGCAAATGGACAGATCTGCTGGTACCTACTATGCAGCTATTTCTGTGGAGAAAGCTTTTTTATTTTTTGATACCTATTACTAAAACCCACAATAAACAATTTGTTTTTAGCTGGCAAAACTAGCAACACACATTCACTGTCATACATCATGGGCTTATTAACTCTCCAGTCCTATAAGATATATAAGTTTCAGATAATGATACATACACACATGTATCCTGCTGGTTAAGTCTCCTGAGAGCCCTGACTAATACAATGTTTATGACCATCTTATTAATAATAAGTTTTTCAATCATTGAAAAAGGAAAGGCTATTTATGTCCACTTTAATTAATTGGAATTATATATATACATATATAATATTAATTTTCAGTTTACAAGACCTGCATGTCCAGGGTTGTATTTATTCCTAAATATTATTTTTATGCTATTATAAATGGAACCATTTCCTTATTTCATTTTTTAATTTTTCATTGTTATTGTGTATAATTACAAGTAATTTCTGTGTTTATCTTGCATAATGCAACTTGTTGAACTTATTACCAATGCCTTTTTCAACAGTGTTTTTTTAAATTTTAAAATTTTTATGGTAGTAACATGTATGCAGCCTAATATTTCCATTTTAACCATGTTCAAATACACAATTCAGTGGTTTGATTAGATTCAGTGATTTACCATCACCACTATCCAATACCAAATCTTTTCCATCACCCCAAATAGAAACTTTTTATCCATTAAGCATTAACTCCACATTACCCGCCTCCATCCCTGGAAAATTGTATTCTAGTTTCTGAATCTATGAATTTGCTTATTCTAATTATTTCCTCTCAGTGAGATTATACAGTATTTATTCTCTTTAATCTGCCTTACTATACTTAACGTGATGTCTTCAAGGTTCACCCATATTGTCACATGAGTCAGAACAGTGTTTTGATAGTGTTTTCTATATATGTTGTTGGCAACTCTGAATACAGAAAGTTTTATTCATTCTTTTCAAATTTGAATACATTTTGTTTCTTTTTCTAGCCTATTTGCACTGGCTAGAAATTCCTGTGCAATATTGATTACTCATATTTGAACTAGGCATCCATGTCATCTTCCTGATATTAGGGGGGAAATTTTCAGTTTTTCTCTTTGGCCATGACTTTGGATTTAGGATTTTCATAAATGTTCTTTATCAGTTTAAATATATTTCCTTCTATTCCTATTTTTTTATTGTTTTCTTTATCACAAAATGGTCTCCCATTTTTGCAAATGCTTTTCTGAATCAATTGAAAAAATTGAGTAAATGTGTTTTTTCCCTTCATTATAACAATGTGTTCCATTCCATTTATTGATATTAACATGCTGAAACATCCTTGCCTAATTGGGAAAAATCCCACTTGGTCATAGACTTTAATCCTTTTAATATACTACTGGCTTCAGCTGGCTAGTGGTTTGTTGAGCATTTTTTTAAGGTATAATCATAGGGTTATTGGATTATAGTTTTTTTTTCTGTGATGTGCTTGTGTGACTTGGTAAAAGTTATTAATTGCCAGGAAGCAGATGTGGTTCAAGCGATTGAGCTCCAACCTACCTCATGGGAGGTCCCAGGTTCAGTTCCCTGTGCCTCTTAAAGCAGAAAAGTAAGACAGCAAGCTGATGTGATGGGCTGGCATGGTGAGCTGATGCAACAAGAGACTCAAAGAGGAAAACATAATGAGAGACACAACAAAGCAGGGAGCAGAGGCGGCTCAAGTGTTTAGAAGCCTCTCTCTCAAATGGAAGATCCTGGGTTAGTTTCCCAGTACCTCCTAAACAGAACAAACAATGACCACAGCAAGTGCAAACAATGATGGGTTGTGGAGAAATAAATAACATAAATCTTTTTTAAAAAGTTATTAATTGTCTAGTAGAAGGAATTGGGAAATATTCATTTCTCTTCTATACTTGGAAAATAATTGCTATTAATTCTTATTTAAATGTTTTGTAGAAGTCACCATTGACTCTTGGCTTTGTTTGAAAGATTTTGATTTCTGATTCTATGTTTCTACTATTTGCATCTAAGCCTATTTCCTGATGGTCAGATGATGAGGAGAATGCCTTCAGTCACAAAAGTCAGTATGTTTACTAGGGATAGTGTTGGAAAGGTACATGTATCTAGCTGCCTCTGTTTGTATGTCTATTAAGCATTGTGTACAGTCAAACTTTTCATTCTGTCTGGGACCATGAGATAATATGCTAGATTCTCTCTAGGGAGCTTGTTCAGAGAATATTTTTGTATCTACCACTGGTGAGTGTTATCTGCAGGTACCATTGTATAATTCCTTCCAAGCTACCCTTCATCTCTTATTCGAGGGACCTTGATGAAGAACTCCTTCAGAGGGGACAGACAGAATAAATTAGTGTGAGAAAATGAAAATCATATCCAGAGGAGAGGTTGACAATAGAGGGGATTCAGATAATGCCAAAATAAGTATAAGTTTTCATGATTTTAAAGAGAAGGGTAAAGAGACTACAGAAGATATATAACATATATATATATATAATTTATTTATTGATCATTTTTCATCTGTATTCAATCTTATTTAATCTACTCCTCAATTTCAGTAAAATTTTTATGGAAATAAAACTGCTCAATAAATACACAAATCCTAGTGTATATGGTTACATGAAGTTTACCCTTATGAAGTGTCTCAGGTAACCAAATTTAAGAACCAGAATATGAGACGTGACTCAGGTGGTCTTCATGCCTTCTTCCATTCCCTATGGGTGGAAACTAGCCTAATCAATAAATCCATATATATAAATTCTCATCATTGCATCTGGCAGCTAATGTGACATGTTTTGTAAATGAGGTTCATCCATGTTGTTGTGTGAATTTATAATGTCCTCTTTCTTATACTATTCTATTGTAGAGTTTACTTTATTATTTTTAAGAACATTTTCATTATAATATATAAATATCATATATATTAGAATAATAATATAATACATAGTACATTGCTAAGAAGTTTTTGCACACATTCATAAATATAAAATGTAATTTATTTATTATTTCTCCTATTAAGATTCCTTTGGGCTTTCAACATGAAGCTATTAGAATACCATTATTATGAACATTTTTCTACATTTGTTTTTGTAAACATATGTCCATTTCTATGGGGCTATATAAATAAGAGTAAGACCAATAGGTGATGCAATATGCATGTGTTCAACTTTGTTGTATAGTGCCAAATTATTTTTTCCTCCAAGTGGTTTCTGAGAAATAAGGGAAGCCACAATGTGCTTAATTCCTGCCAAGATATCTGAAGCTAAAAATAAAGTATATTATATGTTGTTGTCCCTCCAGAAAAGTTCAAGACTTCAGCATCCAAGTTTGTTTGTTTATGTGGACAAGTAGAGCTTTTGCAAATTGTGAGCATCATTGATGATATAGAAAACCAACAAACAAAATGATAGTGTTTTAGAAGAACAATTTACTTACCTGTTGGAATAAAGTGCTTGGTATTAAATTTTCCTCAAAAATGCTTTAGTATACACTGTATTCCATTAACTGATCAATTTGCAAAGCCTTGTAAAGAAATTAGAGTTGCAGCAATGTTTCTAACTAATGAAATGCTTTCCCTTAAATTATACTTCAAGCAATTTATAATGAGAGAGTAAAATAAGAATCAACCTGCTAAGCTCTCAGATGAGGGAGATTGTAGAGTCATGTTCAGACAAGGCATTATAAAATTATTTTATATTATTATTTTATATCATAAAATAAAATAGGGAGCACCTGAGAAGTTGAATATGGATTCACTCAAGATCCTAGTTCAAGAATGTGCTTGAAATCCTTTAACCATAAAAAATTTTTGATTGAACTACATCAGGGAGGTATCTTCACCCTCTTGCTGGGTCTTATATAAATGGAGAAACAGAGAAAGGAAGTCACCATTTTAATCCTGCCATTCAAGAGAGAGGACTGCAGGAAAACAGAGGAGACTGGAAAGGCTGAGAGAGGTCCTGTAGTCTGGAATCAGCAGAGCACATAGCCACAGAAAGAGTTACCTGAGGCTCAGACCGGGGAACAGCTCGAGGACGAAGAGACAAGCCCTGCCATATGCCAGATCATCCACAGATGAACTCCAGAAGCAGTGAGCCTTGAGAAGGCAGTAACCTAGGCATAGATCACTTGCCACCTTGCTTCACCACGTGGCCGGACACCAGGCTCACAAGTAGCTGAATTTGGTGAGAAAGCATTTCTGAGGGTGTTTTAATTTGGACATTTCATGGTCTCAGAAACATTGAGCTTTTACTCCAAATAAGTTTCCTTTAAAAAACCAACCTATTTTTGTTATTCTGCATTGGCAGCCTTTTGGCCAACTAAGACAAGCAGTCTCCAAAATTTTTCAAGTAATTAGAAAGGCAAAAATAGTATTACTAATGATGACACTCAGAAAGACAGACCACATGTGTAGTGTCACTGAGCTATTATAATTCAATTATTACTGTAGGAGAACTGAGAGACTGCACCTCTAAGAGACTACACTGATCTGTTCTTGCTTTTTGTAGTGGTCTCCAGGAAGATTTGTTCCTGAATATTCTGCCACTAAAGAACTTAAGCAATAATACCATAAAAAGTAACCAAGTGGGGAAGCAGATGTGACTCAACAAGTTGGGCACCTGTCTACCACATGGGAGGTCCCAGGTTCAAGTCCTGGTGCCTCCTAAAAAAGACAAGCAGACACCCACACCTGCTGCAATGAGAGCTAAACACCACACCCCGCCACAATGAGAGCTAAATGTTGCACCCTGCAGCAACAACCAGATGCCTGAATGAGCAGATGCCACAAGCCAGCAGACGCCACAGCCAGCAAGGAGTATATCTGGCTCAGGCTGTTGGGCATTTGCCTCCTATGTGGGAGGTCCTGACTTTGGTTCCTGGTGCCTTCAGGAGAAGGTCAGCAAACAATGAGCAGACAAGGGAACCGTTTCAGGAGGGGGAATTAAAAAATAAATAAATAAAAGAAAAAAAGTAACCAAAAGAATATGAGAACATTCTATAACAAATATTTAATACTAATAAAGGTGTTAATCAGGTTTATGTGGGAAAATATACAAATGTAAGTTTCAGGCTATAGTTAGTAGTAATAACTTGATGATGCTCTTTCATAGTTTGTAACAAATATTTCGCAACAGTGAAAGGTTGTGGTGGGGTGATGTATGGGAGCTGATTGATGATACACATGTTTGTTTTGTAAGTTCACAACTTTTACTGTACACTTATTGTTTATTGTTTATGAATGTATGTATGGTAAAAAAAGAAAAAAAGTATCCAATGACTTAACATGATGTAAGTATTTCAATGGGCTTCTTTCCACACACACACATTTTGGAAGTCTGCTTATGCATAGAGCCCTTCACATTGTTTCTCAACTGCTCCTTCCACCTTAATTCATAGTAGTGCATAGAAAGTCATGTTGAATAATAAATTCTAGGGTTTGCTCTCACTGCATATTATAAATCTGTGATTGCTCACTTAGATTGCTACAAAGCTAAAGTAAACATTAGAGATTGTTCTGCTATTTTTCAGAGTATAAATGTAGTTTTTCTGCTAAAAGAGTTTAATCTTTGAAAGTATGAATATTTGGAAAGCTCATCTTTTAATCAGACATCTTAAGAAACAGTAAAGTTTACTGTTGACTTGTTACATAAAGAGGGATCCTCAAACTAGAAAAATCTGTATGAATATGGTGCCCTTGAGAATGTACAATCTCAGGACTCATCCAGACCTAATAAATCATTTTCTGCATTTGTGTAACCTCCCCAGGTGATTCATAAACACATTAAATTCTGAGATTCTTGTATGTATAGTAATACATAATGGACAATTATTATAAAATTCTTACAATAAGCACTATATTCACATGAAAACAAAATACACCCTAATATAAAGTATTGACAATGCTTAACACTACAATTATAATATTCTTTCATCACCTGTAACAAAGGTGTCACACTAATACCAAGTGTTAATAATGAGGGAGTATACTGGAATGGCGTATTTTTTATGTGATTTTCCTGTAAACCTACAGCTTCCCTAATTTAAAAAATTAAAAAAATACTAATATGGAGAATGCTTGTATTCTTGAATTATTGCAAATGGCATATTCATTAATTGGTTGCAAGAGACCTTCAGAGAAAGAGCTTTGAGTATTTTTCAGCAATAATATACAGATTAAAATACTCTACCGTGTGATAGAATAGTGTCACAGAAGGTACCCAACAGAGACATGAATAGCTATGCAAATTCCCCCTGTAGTTTAAAATCTGGAGCTCCGTCAACATGTGATAAATCTAGTAATTCTGGATAGCAATCATTCTTGTGCAGACTTTTTCTGAATACACACAATTTCTTCAGTGGATGATATAGACTCCCCTGAAATCTAATTTCATGTTTTCTCAATCCATAACAAACTCTTACTTTGGGTATGATAAGCTTTTGATTTAATGAGTTCCATCCCAAAAGTCAATTGTTAGGAAATAAATAAATAAGGATTATAAAACTGAGTAGCTTTATATAGTTAAATGATACCAATATTTTATAAGTGAAATGAAAGAAATAAAATATATTGGTATCTTGTCAAAAGCTTGGTACCTTAAATATGCTTTAAAAATAATAAACTAGTGATAGTAATATTATTCATTCAACAATTACATATAGATAATATATTCATTACCTTGCTCTGTGCTAGCTATTTGGTAAGAGCATAAATAAAATGCAATATTAAACTCTTGGCCATTTGAAGATTAAGAGAAGTATAAATGGTTTAGAGGAGATATTTAACACCAATAAATGTCAGAATATTAAAAGAAATTTATTATATAATATACTGGAAAGCATTTTTAGTCAAGAAAAGTAACAACATGTTCCTTTACTAAATGATTTTAGAACTAAATCAACAAACAAGTTTCTGTGATTTTAATGTCAATGTGAATGGTCCTGAAATCCAGGAAGAGCATAGGTATATTTCCAGCCACGACTGAAGTTACTTACACACCTGCATGTATTGGGATCAGGAAGTAGAATTGGGGATGATTGGACCCTAAGAAGGGGTTCATGATTATAAATGAAAGAAAGCAAAAAAGCAAGAAAGCAAGGGGAGAGAGAGAGAGAGAGAGAGAGCGAGAGCGAGAGAGAGAGAAACAGTAAAAAAAATTCCTTCAAGAAACTTGCTGCCAAGCAGGAAGCAGACCACTCTAACAACTCTAAGAATATTCAAAAGTTTTGCAGCTAGCGGAGATGGGAAGGGAAAACAAGGTATCATTAAACTTTATTTTGACCCTGGGAAGCTTTTAAATTCTGTGAACCATAATGTCCTCAACATTATAATTAGACCGGTAATACCCTCCACTTAGGATGAATTGAAGGAAAAATCTATTTTTGTTAAGTATGTGAGTAGAAGAATGCAGTGACAGTGCATAGTATATAGCTATTATGATAATTCTTTTTATGTGTCCCCAGGCTTTCATAAAGCAGGCACTCCAGGTACTCCAGAAGATAAGTGATATCTATTCAACATAATGATATCCAAGTGAAGGTACAGGTTTCCAATTGCCATTAGACTGTGAGGGCTTTCCATTTGAGGACACTCAGCAGGTTGTCACCTGTATCAAATGATCCTGTTGAAAGGCCTAAGTGTTGTGAGAACATCATGATAAAAATGGAAGAATGATGCAGTAGAGATTGGCACATCTTCAGATTCCATCAGGTTTAAGTTTTGAAAAAAAGTAGAAAAATCCTGAAAGCAATATGCAGATTATGGGAGAGATGGAGCAAGAAAAAATGGTTGTAATTTTACCAAATGATTTCTCAGCATTCCAAAAAATGTCAGGTATAACTAGAAAGCATGCCGTACCAATGTGACCAACATCCAGTTTGGGTCGATGACAGTATGTCTGTCATTATTAGCAGGGAGAAAACTGTGATACAGGATTGATAGTGATTTTTCCATCAATGTGTTTTCACAGATATCTAGCAACAGGTGTTAGGCTGCAGATTCCACTGGGTTTTGCTTGGATGTGAAATCCAGTTTACACCATGGTTTCCTTCCTGAGAGGGATGCATATGGAAAAGTGACCAAAAACTGTAGGAATCCAAGTGCTCAGGCAAGAGGGTTAGAAGAAATTCACTTTCAGGTTACCAAGAAAAGTATTCTCTCTATTATGTTCAGAAAAGTGTGTGTTTTATGTACTGATATTTTAAAGCGTGGGAATTTGCAACTATGTTGATAAAGGAAAAAGAAGAGAGATAAAAATATTCTGTTCCTTTTAATGGATCATTGATCAGAAGCATCTGTAAGCAAAGAAGAAGATATGATAACTTACTTATAATAAATACACACAAACATGCTTATACAAATTTGACTGTCTAACTTATTGAAATGCTTTTATCTGACTAAATCACATGAAAGCATAAACACTCATATTTACAGAGTGAAGACCATTCAGATATTTAAAATTGAATTTAGAGACTTCTAAATCACAAGACGGTGGTGTGAGGTACTCCAGGATGCTCTTCTATGACAGAATCTCTGAACAGCTAGCAAAAACTGGCAGAGCCATTTTCACCAGAACTCTTGAAATCAGTGAAAGGGTGTCTGTAACTGGGCAAGTGCAAAAGCAAGAAAAGATAGCTTTAAAAAGTGGTAGAAGCATTCTACTAACCGAGATCTATTGTTTACATTATGGTTTACACTTTGTACCATACAGTTTTATAGGTTTTGACAAATTGTTTAATGGCCTGAATCCATCATAGCAATATCATGTAAAACAATTTGACAACCCTGAAAACACCAGTTGTTCTGCTTATACCCATGTAATTAAAAACTTCTTTAAAAATAAATCATGACAAAAAAATAGTAACAGATATTTTGGTGCCCTTGATGTTGTCTCCCCCAACCCCTCATTGGTGTGGTTTGGAGCCAAATTGCACTCCAATTTTGAGTCCCTCTCCCTTTTCCAGAGAAAGCAGAGTAACCCCTATGTGCATACTGCAGTGCCTGTATGCTGATGTCAATCTATCAGGTGGCAGCAAACAAGACTAAACCATGAAATTCTTCTTAACCTGGCCCACCTCACGACTTGTCCAGGAGGCAGATGCAGCTTGCTGGCAGCTAAAACAGTGCAAGAAAAAATAATTCTAAGTGTCTAGAGGCAAAATTTTCTTGCTTCATATTATAACATAGAGAACCCAGGAGGGGGAGAAAATCTATTTTATAGAGAGTAGAGGATGTTTGAATTCCCATAAGCAGGAAAGTTTCTAAGGCTATGAGCACAAAAGCTCATGACAAAATGAAGACTCTAATAAGTGGGAGAAGAAACTCCACCACATATTCACCTTATGCTGATGATTTTGACAGGAGACTTAATTTCTAAAGAAGAGAACCAGTGAAAACAGAGAAAATTTACAATGACAATGATAGGTGCCTTAGCATTGGTTTATTTTACCAATGAAATGTTTGTCATATCAGTAGCTGTTTACAAATATAAGATAAAGACAGCTCAAGGATTAAGAACCAGACTTAACAATTTAAAATTTTAAAATGTATAATGGGCAAAAAAAAGATTCCAAAACAAAGGACATACTAGAAAAAAACAACTTTTAAAAAATTATCTTCAATGTGCTCAGGAAGATAAAGGAAATAATGGAGAAAGAACTAAAGTTTATCATGAAAATGATTAATAAAAAATATGAGAATCACAATAAAGAGACAGAAATTTTAAAAAGGAACCAAACATTTTAATCCTTAACTTCCCATTCCCTATCACCACCCAATCCCTTGATTACTTGAATACTAGATTCTGACTCTATAATTGTGTACATTCTAATTATTTTTCAGTGAGATCACACAATATTTGACCTCTAATGTACGGTTTATGTCACTCAGCATGTCTTCCATGTTGTCACACATGTCACGACTTTATTCCTTTTTACAGCTGAGTAATATTCTATTGCATTTGTATACAGCATTCATTGGTTGATGGACACTCAGGTTGCCCAGGGCTTAATACAGCCATTCATTGGTTGATGGACACTCAGGTTGCCCATGGCTTAATATGTACAAGGTCCCTGTTTGGAATGATGAGAATAATTTGGTAATGGTTGGTGTGATGGTAGTACAACATTGTGATTTTAATTAATAGCATTGAAATATATATATCTGTATGTGGTAAAAAGTGAAATGTTAGGTTTTATATATGGTGACAGAATAATATTTTTAAAAATCCAGGGAATGACACTGCACCTGAACTCTAAATTAAACCATGAACTATTGCTAATAGCACAATTACAAAAATGTGCTTTCATCAATTGTAACAAATATTCCACACCAATGCAAGGTGTTAATAGTGGTATATGGGAATCCTATATTTTACACATGATTTTTCTGTCAACTTACAACTTCTCAAATAAAGAAAAAAGAGTAAACCACAAAAATGTTATAGTTCAAGCCCTAGGAAAACTGTAGGATCCATCAAGCACAACAGTACATACGTTATGGTAGTCTCAGAAGAAGAATAAAGAAAGAGCTAAAAAGAATATTTAAAGATATAATGGCACAAAATTTCCCACATTCAAGGATCCCAATGAACCGCAAATAAGATGAACTCAAAGAGAACCATGGCCAGGCTCACTATCACAATGGTCATACTGCCTAATACCAGGAAAAGAAGAGAGTTTTGAATGCTGTGAGAGAAAAACAATGAGTAATGTTCAAGGTACTCCAAATAAGATGAAGTGTTGATTTATCATCAGAAAACATGAGGGCAAGAAGAAAGTGGGATACTAAATTAAATTGCTAAAAGAAAACTATTGGAAAATAATAGTTTTATATCCAGTAAAATTGTCTTTCAAAAATGAAGGAGAGATTAAGGATTCTTACAAAAATGAAAGCTGATGTAGTTAATCACTACTATATTTGCCCTACAAGCAATGCTAAAAGGAGTTCTTCAGACTGAACGTAATGGATACTAGACATAGTATCAAAGTGGCACAAAGAAATAAAGACTTATGTTAAGGTACCCATATTGGTAATTATAAATGCCAGTACCATTGTATTGTATTTTTAATATCTAACTCCACATTATATTTCTTACAGTTTCTAAAAAGCAAATGCATAAAAGTTTTGGGACATATAATTTTTAAAGATTTAACTTGTAGTAAGTACAAGGAAAATGTGGCTGATGGAAGAGCGTAGGAACAGTGTGTATGCATACTATTAATACTGAGTTGGTATCAAATGAGATTGTTAAATATTTAGGATGTTAAATTAAACCCCATTGCAAACACAAAGAATATATGAAAATTATATGGAAAGAAATGAGAAGGGGTTCAAAATGGTAAATCACAGAAAAATTAAAACTAATAAGAAAGTAGGAATTAGAAGAGTTGAAGGGCAGAAACTTATCGTAATTACAAAAACAAAATAACAAAATAGCAGATGAAAGTCCTGCATTATCAGTAGTTACTTTAAGTTTAAATAGACTAAACTCTCCAGTCAAAGGCAGAGATTGGCAGGAGAAAAGAGTATGACCAACTATATGCAGTTTTAAAAAGATTCACCATAATTTCAAAGATACAAATAAATTGAAAGTGAAAGTGAAGTGATGGAAAAATATGCAATGCAAATAGTGACCAAAATAGACAAATGATAGCTATAATAAGAGCAGATAAAAATAGATTCATGTAAAAACTGTTATAAAGAAAACAAAATATCATTAAATACTTAAAAAGTAGTCAATGGAACACAGATATTAAAATTATGATTATATATACATCTAATGGCAGACCTCCAAAATATATAAAAGAAATATTGACAGATCTCAAGGGAGAAGATGGCAATTTTATATTAAGAACAATAAGGAAATACAGGGATTGATCTACACTATTGAGTGAGTAGAACTAGCAAACCTATATAGAACACTTCACCCAACAACAGCAGAGTACACATTCTTCTCTAGTGCAAATGGGTCATTCTATAAGGTAGACCATTAGTTAGGTAAAAAAAATTCAAGTCTTAATTAACGTTAAAATATTGAAATTATGCAAGATATCTTCGTTGATCACAAAGGAAACTAGCAATCAATAACAGAAGGCCATCCAGAAAATACACAAATATGTGTAAATTAAACAATGCAATCTTAACTCTATAGGCTCAAAGAACAAATCAGAAGAGAAATCAGGAGATATTTTGAGGCAAATGACAATGAAAACACAAAATACTAAATGTTTGGGATGCAGCAAAGAACGGCTGAGAGGGAAATTTATGGGTATAGATGCTTATGAAAAAATAATAATATTCCCAAATTAGGGATTTAACTTCACACTGGAGTATATAGAAAAACACGAGAAAATGAAGTCTAAAACATCAGAAGGAAGGAAATTCTAAGATTTGAGTGGATATAAATGAAATAGATTTATTTTTTAAAGTCACAACAGGGAGAAGCAACAAAACTAAAGGTTGTTTTTTTAAAAAGGATAAAAAAAGTCAACAAACATTTAGCAGGCATGAAAAGGAAAAAAAAAAAGGGAGGTGATGCATATTACTAAAATCAGAAATGAAAGGGAGGCATTAGTACTGACCAAAAATAAATAAGAAGTAATACAAGAGAACATTGTGGACACTTTTAGGTCAATAAAATAGACAGCCTAGATGAAATGGGCAAATTCCTGAAAACATACAAACTAACTAAACAGACTCAAGAAGAAATAGAGAGTATCAACATGCCAATAACAAATAAAGAGATTGAACCAGTAATCAACCCCACACACAAACTAAAAATAGCCCAGGTTCAGATGGCCTCACTGGTGACGTTTCACATACATTCCAAGAAAGCATAAGAATCCTTCTTAAAATCTTCCAAAATTTTGAAAAGCAGAGAATAAATTCTAATTCTATAATGCTAAAATCACCCTAAAACCAAAGCCAGATTAAAATGCCACAAGAAAATCATAGACCAATATCCCATATGAATATATATTATAATATCATCAAGAAAATACTAGCAAACTGAATCCAACAATAAATTAAAAGAATTATACAACATGATATATTGGAATTTATCCCAGATATGCAAAAGGTTGCAATGTAAGAAGCAAATTGATGTAATACAGCGTATTAATTAAACATAGGAATGAAAAACAACACATAATCATCTAAATTTTTGCAAAAAATCCATTCACCATATCAATCACCCCTTCTTTATAAAAAACACTTAAAATTTAGGAATAGACGGAAACTTCTTCAACATAAAACTCTTAGAATAAAACATAGGGAAGAATCTTCAGGATGTGTGATAAGGAATGGCTTATTAGATTCTATACCAAAAGCACAAGCAATGAAAGAAAAAATAAATGGGTATATGAGACTTAAACAAAATTTCAAAAAGATGTACATGAAAGGAATTCATCATGAAAGCAAAATGGCAACATACAGTATGGGAGAAAAAATTAGGAAACCACATATCCAATAAAAGTTTAATATCCAGAATATATAAAGCAATCCTACAACTCAATATAAGATGACAAATAAAACAATTTTAAAAAAATAGGCAGGCAAAAGACTTGAATGGCCATTTCTAAAAAAAAAAAAAAAAAAAAAAAAAAAGAGAGAGAGAGACAACTGGTCAATAAGCAAACGAAAAAATTCTCAACATCATTAGCTATTAAGAAAATGCAAAACAAACCCCTAATGAGATGCTATTTCAAACTTATTAGAATGGCTTTTATTAAGAACAGAAAATAAGTTTTTGGAGAAGATGTGAAGAAATAGTATTCATTCATTGTTGGTTGCAATGAAAAATGGTTCAGGTGCTGTGAAAAAAAGTGTGGTGGTTCCTCAGGAAATTAAATATTGAGTTGCCTTCTGAACCAGCAATTTCACTTCTAAAGGTACATCCAGAAGAATTGAAAGCAGAAAATCTAACATATTTGCACACAAATCTTCACAGAAAAATTAATCACAATGACCAAAAGTTGGAAGCAACCAAGTGTCCATTAACAGATGGATGAGCAAAATGTGTTATAAGTACAATGCCATATTTATCAGCCATAAAAAGGAAAGATCTTGTGTCTCAGGCAATAATATGAATGAATCTTGAAGACATCATGTTGTGTGAAATAAACCAGGCACAAAATGACAAACACTGTATGATCTCATTTATATGACTTAATTAGAATAAACGGATTCATAGATTCATATACTAGAATGCAGGTTACCAGTGGCCAAGTAGGAAATTGGAAGTTAATGTTTAATTAGTACAAAGTTTCGGTTTGGGGTGATGGAAATGATTTGGTAGTGGATAGTGGCAATGGTAGCAAAACATTGTGAATGCAATTAATATCACTGAATTATGTATTTGATTTGGATAATGGGGTAAATTATGGTTGTATATATGTTATTAGAATTAAAGTTAGAAAGCAAAATGCCTAGGACTTTATATCACAAACAGGGGTCCCTAATGTACATTACCTACTATAGTCAATAGTAGAATTATAATAATATTGTTTCATCAAATGTAAGGAAGGTAACACACTAATACAGAGTGTTCATAGTAGGGAAAACTGTGTGAGGGGGATTTTTGGGAGCACTGTATTTTCTGTATAATTTTTCTGTAAATGTACAATTTATCAAGTAAACAATGAATTTAAAAATTTGAACTAAGTTTGGAAGTCTAGATGCATCTATGTACTGGTTAATTCCTGGATAAAATAGACATTTTCCATCTGGTTATGGAGAGAGAAAGTATTAAAAATAAATAGCATGGGATTTAAATAACAGAATATATATATTGCATTCATTTGGAACCGAAAGAAAAGCAAAAGTGATTTTCATGAAAGGGTGAAATATAATACAGTAATACCCTGCCATATAACTATAATATAATATATTATTGGTGTGAAAGATAGATGCAGAGAAGTAGTTGAAAAGCCAAGATATCCTTAGTTCTAATTTTACTACAAATTGGTGTTCTCAAGACCAGCATACTTTTACAAGCATATCACAGAAAGAGAAACAGAAGTATCTCACTCTTTCAGTGAAGTAAAACTACAGCATCCCAGGAACTGGTGACAGTTTGGTCCACTGCTGCATTAACTCAGAACTGGAATCCCAACAACTGGCTAAGGAAAAAGTACCACAAGCAATGCATCTCCAGTCTCTTCCCAACTCATCTTTTCTCTACAGAGATTTAAGTTACTGACAAAATTTCAATAAAAAATAATAATCATTCAATCTGAAGGGTGACATGGAATATGGATAAAGAGAATAATAGACCAGAGTCATTGAATGATTTTTTGCATGCAAAATAGTTCTGATAAGCAGGGGAGGATCACTGGGGCAGGGTGTCAATGATGGTGGGATATGTGGGGAAGGGTGCACCTGGGGCATGCTTCTAAGGCATATGAATATGTTCAAGTATTCATGGGGCTTTGTCTCAGTGGGTGGAGACCCACACAATAACTGAAAGAATGTTGAATTCCTATCCTGGGGAGTCCTACATTCTCTAATAGACTGGCAAGGATCTCCTGAATAAAAGGGAAGGACCATTATGCCAGGCCCTTGATATTGATGATTATACTTATTAACCTTTTCTCAAGAAATGGAAAAGCCTAGTATTATATATTGCCTAAGAGTTACCGCCTGAAAGCCTCCTTTTCGCTCAAATGTTGTCTCTCTCTAAGCCAAAATCAGCATATAAATGCACTATCTTCCCCCCACCAGGGAATGAGACATGACCCCAGGGATGAGACTCCCTGGCACCAGGAGATTATTACCAAGCATCAACTTGCAACGCATCTGGAAAAAGAACTTGGCCAAATGGTGGAAATACTAAATACAGAAAAGTTTTTATAGCTAAGCTATTTCAAAGTGAATTGGGTGATCATTCCAGAGGTTATTCTTATGCAAATCTTAGCAGGATCTCATTGACTGCCACAGTAAACAGTGCCTGCAATAGAGGGCCTCCTGAGGGCTCTAGGGATATCCAGAAATTAAGCAGGGTAGACAGCTCAGGAACCGGCACTGTGGGCCTTACTTTGGAATATGCGCTCTGCAGTGTAACAGAGTTAGACTCAACTATAGGTTCTCTACACATGGCTCTTCTGCACCTTTTATTTGAAGCCACAATTAGGATTATACTTGATAAATATATGTCTCAGAGACTTAAATCTTTGGTCCATCCATGTACCAGTTGAGCCTTGAATTTCAGCAGAGTTGCAACACCTATTCTCCATTTCATTGGACTCACCCAGGTCAGCCAACAAGGAGAAGATGATGGACAATGCCCATCCCAAGGATCAGAGAGTGTCTGCAACTGCAGGCAAAATTGCTCCATCCATCTGGCCCATGGGATCTAAGCCCACTCTCAATTAAATTCAGAGTGGGCATCACCATCCCAAAATCCTCAAGATTGGTGAATGAACAATGGACCAAATTAGACTTATGATTATTCTACTATAGACTTATTATTCTAGCACTAGAGGAACTACTATTATTGATAGAAAGGCAGTGGCCACCAGAGATTCTGAAAAGGAAGAATAGTTGTAATATGAGGGCATTTTCAGGACATTGGATTTGTCCTGCATGACGTTGCAGTAACAGGTACAGGTCATTGTATATTTTGTCATACCTTACAAAATTGTTCAGGACAAAGCATAAACTATGATGTAAACTGTAGTCCACGGTTAGTAGCAATGCTTCAATATGTATTCATCAATTGTATCATATGTGCCACACAAATGAAGGAGGTTGTTAATGTGGGAAAGTGTGGGAAGGGGAGCAAGTGGGGCATATGGGAATTCCCCACATTTTTTATGTAACATTTTGTAATCTAAAGCTTCTTTAAAAAATAAAAAAATATATAGAAAAATACAGCAAGCAGTAAAAGAGTACATGACAAGATATAAACAAGAAATAATGGCCTATCCCAAGGAAGAAGAAATAATCCAGAAAACACCAGTGAAAAAGATGAATTTGTGGTTGTACTGAACAAATTTTTTTTAATGATATTAAAAATTCTCAAGGAGATGAAGGAAAATACAGAGAAAAAACTAAAGAATATGAGAAAATAAGGAATGAGCAATATGAGAATGATAGTAAATAGAAATGTTTTAAAAAGAAACCAAACTGGGAAAACTGGATATCCATATCTAAAAGAACAAAAGAAGACTCCGATCTCACACCTTATTAAAAAATTAAGTGAAAACGGTTCACAGACTTAAATATAAAATCTAAAATCCTAAAACTATTAAAAGAAAACATGGGGAAATATCTTCAAGATCTTGTGGTAGCTGGTGGTTTCTTGGACCATGGTAAGTATGAGCAATGAAACTAAAAAATAGATAAATGGGACTTCCTCAAAATTAAACCCTTCATATTTCAAATGATGCTAAGAAGGTGAAAAAAACCTACTCAATGGGAGAAAATCTTCTGAAACCACATATCCAACAAGCATTTTATATTCATGTTATGTAAAGAGATAACACAACTCAATGACAAAAAGACAAGCAACCCAATTTAAAAATGGGCAAAAGACTTCAATAGACATTTCTCCAAAGAAGAAATACAAATGGCCAAAAAGCACATGGAAAGATGCTCAATATCACTAGCTATTAGGGAAATACAGATCAAAACTCCAATGAGATATTATTTCACACATTATAGAATGACCATTAATTACTTAAAAAAAAAAAAAAAAGAAAAACAGAATACTGCAAGTACTGGTGAGGATGTGGAGAAATAGGAACACTCCTTAATGTTGGTGGGACTGCACAATGGTGCAATCTCTGTGGAA
>JAQZBX010028643.1:0-27723 GCA_029593785.1 Cabassous unicinctus
GGGGGGGTGATGTGTGGGAGACCTGTATGATGTTATGCATGTTTGTTTTATAAGTTCACGAAGTTTACTGAACACTTATAGTTTATGTATGTTCATGTATGAATGAGATACTTCAATAAATTGTTTAAAAAAAATAAAAGTAACTTGTTGATAGGGAAATCCATTCTGAGATGATAGCAAAAAATTGCTCAGATGAATCTTTTTCAGTTTTTCAATAATGTGATTGTGGATTACTGAATATGCCATTCATTCTCTAGTAGTAAGCAGTGTGTGTTTTGTTTATAAAGTAAAATAAAATAAAATAAAAGACACTAGTAATGCGCAATCTGAGGAGGAAGTCAGGGAAAAAATTCCACTTATAATAGCAACTAAAAGACTCAAATACTTAGGAATAAACTTAACCAACAATATAAAGCACTTGTATTCAGAAAACTACAACGCATTTTCAATAGAAACTAAAAAAGACCTAATTAATTGGAAGAATATTCCATGCTCAGAGATGGGAAGATTAAATATTATTAAGATGTCAATTCTATCCAGACTGATATAAAGATTCAATGCAATTCTGATAAAAACTCTACTAGCATTTTTTAAATAAATGGAAAACAGGATAATCAAATTTATTTGGAAGGGTAAGGGGTCCAAATATCCAGAAACATCTTGAAAAGGAAAAACGAAGTTGGAGGACTCTCATTTCTGGACTTTAAATCATATTACCTAGCTACAGTGGTAAAAACTGCATGGTACTGGTATAAAGACAGACACACAGATCAGTTGAACTGAATTAATTGTTCAGAAACACACCCTCAAATCTATGGTCAAGTGATTTTTAACAAGCCTGTCAAACCTTCCCAGGTTGGGCAGAACAGTCCATTCAACAAATGGTGCTGGGAGAACTGGATATTTATAGCCAAAAGAAAGAAAGAGGACCACTATCTCAAATGGATCAGAAACCTAAATATAAAAGCAAGAACCATTAGGCTTCTTGAAGAAATGTAGGAAATTAGATTGATGTAAATACTTCGTCATTACTTTAAATAGTGGGGAAGAATGTTAATTCTGACATGTGATCATTAACTTTTTATACAACTTATGTCATTCAATTCAATTCTATGGAACATGAATAATATATTTTATATCATTACTTTATTTGCTGAACCATAGCTTCCTTCCATATCTCCAATAAAAGTCAGACCTAATGCAAAAAAAAACCAAAAACCTGGTGGTAGACGGTGGATTCTTGAAAGAGATAAGAGAAGGACTGAGATGGGACTACTGATTCTTAATGTATGTAGAAGTTTTAATTAACTTTACTGCAAAAGTGTGGAAATGCATAGAGTTCATGATAACACATTATAGTGAATAACAGCTTGTTTATAAATGGGAATGTGGCTGGAAAGGGTTGTCTAGGGATGTAAACATCAACTGAAAGAAAGCTAGAGAATTATCTATGGACTGAATAGCCCAGTAAACCCAGAGGTGGATAAGAATTGTGGTTGATGGTAAAGATGCAAAAGTGTCCTTTGTGAGCTAGAGCAGATGTATGTCACTACTGCAGAGTAGTGGGAATGTGGAGAAGCATGGTAAAAATACAACTCAAGTGACGTATAGACTGTGATAAACAACAATACAGTAATATTCATTCATCTATGCCAAAGATGTACTGAGTTGATAATGGGGGAGTATGGAAAATGTGTGCCAAATGTATACTATGGACTATGGTTAGTGGTAATAATCAGATGATATTATCTCATAATCTGTAACAAATGTTCCACCATGATGTGGTGTGTTGATAGAGGGGTGTTGTACGGGAATTCTGCACATGTGCATAATTTTGTTTTGTAAGTTCACAACTTCTGTAATAAAAATATATTTTAAAAATAATAATAGGGTGGGCTGGGGAAAAAATACACCAAATGTAAGATATGGAGTATAGTTAGCAAGAAGATTTTGACCATATTCTTTCAAAATTTGTGAAAAATGTCTCACAACAATGCAAAGTGTTGGTGGTAGGTTGATGTATGGGACCCCTTATAATGTTATACTTTGTTTTTTGAGTTCACAATTTTTACTATACATTGTTTATGTATGTTCATGTATAAATAATATAAAAATAATAATAGGGTGGGTTGGGGGGAAAATACACCAAATATAAGATACTTTGGTTAACAGTAATATTTTGAGGGTGCTCTTTCATCATTATTTAAAAATGTTTCACAACAATGCAAGGTACTGGTGATAAGGTGAGGTATGAGAGCCCTGTATGATGTTATGTATGTTTATTTTGTAAGTTCACAGCTGTTACTAAACATTTATTGTTTATGTATGTTTATGAGTGAAATACTTCAATAAATTAAAAATACATGTAAATATAAATCAATTTATAAAGATGAAATTAGATTAGGATAGAGGGATTGAGAGGTGACTGATAAGGGGTGTGGAGTTTTTCTTTTTTGGAGTAATGAAATAGTCCTAAAATCTTTTGTGGTGATGAATGCACAACACTGATTATACTAAAAGTCACTATTATACACTTTGGATAGATTGTATGGTATGTGACTATATCTCAATAAAACTGCTTTAAAAAAATGTGCAAGAATAGCCAGAAATAGAAGCTATGTACAGCGGGGGAAGCATAGAGAAACTGAAAAGTGAAGAATTTTCTTGTTTGTTTGGATTTTTAATTATTATTATTATTATTATTATTTAAATAATGAAAATACTCTAATAATGACTGAAGTGATGAATGCACAATTATGTGATTATACCAAATACCACTGAGTATACACTTTGGATGAATTATATGCTTTATTAATATGTACCAATAAAATTAATTTATTTTTTAATAAAATGGGTGATAAACTTGAAAAGACATTTTTCCAAAAAGAAATACAAATGGCAAAAAAACACATGAAAAAATGTCCAACATCACTAGTGTTTAGGGAAATGCCAACCAAAGCTACAGTGAGATATCATTTCACACCTATCAGAATGGCCACTATTAAAAACAGAAAACTACAAGTGTTGGAGAGGATATGGAGAGACAGGAACACTTATTCACTGTTGGTAGGGGAATGCAGAATGGTACAGCCACTGTGAAGGACTGTTTCACATTTCCTAAAGAAGTTGAATACAGATTGGCCATGTGACCCAGCAATACGACTACTGGGTACATACCCAGCAGAATTGACAGTTGTGATACAAACAGACATCTGCACACCGATGTGCACAGTGGCGTTATTCACGATTGCCAAAAGATGGAAACAACCCTGGTGTCCATCAACCAATGAATGGATAAACAAATTGCCGTGTATACATACAAGGGAATATTATGCAGCTGTAAGAAGAAAGGAAGTCTTGAAGCATATGACAATATGGATGAACTTGGAGGACATTATGTTGAGTGAAGCAAGCCAAACACAAAAGGATCAATATTGTATGACTGCACTATTATGAACTAAAAATATTGTGTATAATCATGGAGTTAATCACTAGAATACAGGTCAGCAGAAAACAAAATGAGTTTAGAGAATGGAAAGCTGAGGGTTAACCTGTAGAGAATTGGTAAAAAGGTAGTTCGTATGAGCAGATGCCGCAACGAGCAGATGCCAAAATGAGTAGACGACACAACGAGCAGAAGATGCAACCAGCAGGGAGAGGATGTGGCTCGAGCAGTTGGGCATACGCCTCCCACATGGGAGGTCCTGGGTTTGGTTCCCGGTACCTCCTAAAGGAGACACAGCGAGCAGAAAACAAGCAGACAGACAAGGGAGCTATCTCAGGGTGGAGGTGGAATAAAAATAATAAAAATAAAAATAAAAAATAAAAAATAAAAAACCCTCAGTGACAATAAAAAATATTTTTAAAAAAAGGTTGTTCATAAATCTTTGGAAATTAATAGAAATGGTGAAAGCACATCATAGTGTTTGCAACTAGCAGTGCTAACATATGGGTTGATAGTGGTTGAAAGGGAAAGTCTAATGTCTTGCATATAAGCGAAGTAAAACTAAAGATTGTAACATGCGACTGTATAGCAAAGCAAAACCTCATGTGAAATATGAGTATGGGTAATATTACATATACTATACTGTTTTCCTTTTAAATAGAACAAACATAGGTTAGGGTTACAAGGTATTAAAATCAGGTAAAATACAACCAAAGCAAACTATGGACAGTAATGTATAGTAATATATTAATAATCTTCCATTAAGGGTAAGAAAAAAAGGAAAATATGCAAAGTGAGAGAAACTAGACAAAAGGTACTAAATTTTGTTTGAATCCATCTGTACAAAATATAAATACAAATAAATTGGAGAGACAGAAACAGAATAGCAGCTATGTATAGCAGGGGAAGGATAGAGAAATTGAGAGGTGATTATTATGGGGTAGAGTTTTTTGTCTGTTTTTGTTTTATTTTTATTATTATTATTATTATTATTATTATTATTGGAGTAATGAAAATGCCCTATTATTGACTGAAGTGATGAATGCATAACTCTGTGATAATACCAAATACCACTGACTGTACACTTTGGACAGACTATGTTTTATGAATATGTATCAATAAAATGGATTTTTAAAAATCAAATCAAAACCCCACTGTCAACCCAATGAGACACTACTTCACACTCTCTAGGATGATTATTATTAAAAAGGTCAGAAATAAAAGGCGCTAGCAAGGATGTGGAGAAATAGGAACCCCTGCGCATTGCTGGTGGGAACGTAAAATGGTGCTGCCGCTGAAAACAGTGTGGCAGTTTCTCAAAATGTTAAACATAGAATTACCATCTGATTGGGTAATTTCACTCCTATGTATAAACACCAAAGAACTGAAAGTAGGGACTCAGATATTTGTACATCAATGTACACAGAAGCATCATTCACAATAACCAAAAGGTGGAAACAATACAAGTATCCATCGACAGATAACTGGATAAACAAAATGAGGTATATCTATACAATGGAATATTATTCAGCCATAAAAAGCAACGACATTCTGATACATGCTACAACATGGAAAAGCCTTGAAAATAAGCCAGATGCAAAAGGGCAAATATTACATGATTCCACTTATAGGAAATATCTAGAGGAAGCAAATTCATAAACAAAAAGTAAGATTAGAGGTTACCAGGGGCATTTGGGAGTTACTGGGAGTTATTGCTTAATGGGTGTGTAGTTTCTATTTTGGATGATGAAGAAGTTTTAGTAATGGATGGTGATGGCAGCGCAACAATGTAAATATAATTAATACCACTAAATTGTACACTTAAGATGGTTAAAGTGGCAAATTTTATGGTATATGTGTGTGTGTAATGTGTTACCAAAATAAAAAAATTAAATAGAAAAAGATTACAATGGCAAATGTTTATGTAGAATATGTTTTATCAATAACTTAATTACAAAGAGCAGTGCATTTTACTTTCTATCTTTTTCAAACTGTGCTCCAAGATTGGGATATGAATTTATGATGAAGTTGGTCAGGCCAAGGAACTCACAAAGGAATAGAGATAAAGTGGTATTTAGGACAAAAGGGGCCCAGATTAGGACCATTTCAGTCAGTGTGTATGCCGTGCCCAAGATGGCATTATAGTCCTATGGCAGGAGCAAATCAAACAAAAGCTACTGAGGAGATTCTCTAAAAGAGTTAGAAGAAGGTACAAAAGTCACTGGGTTTTCTCCAACTTTCCTTCACCCTGATGCATACACACCTCATGGGCCTCTGAGTAGCGGATCAAGCTGACATGGCTGCAATGCCAGTGAACCAGCCAAGTCTCCTAAAAAATGGCAATCTTTCTCTAGAGTAGTGCTATGACATAGAAGGAACATGAGTTTGTAATGGTATATTTAGGAAGCCCTTCTTTTCCCCTGGGATCAGGGTAGTACTAGTGCTAAGCCAGATGATAGAGATAACTGATCTGTTTTAGGATAGGATGAAGCTCTTTGAGAAAGCTTTAAGGTGTTTCATCTTCCTCATTGTTTCCTATTTGAAAATCATACAATGGAAGTTAAATAAAGCTACTTTTTCTGTCACTCTATCAACATTTCTAACTAATCCCTCTCTTTTTCTTCCTGCCTTCCAAAAGATCTCTTCTTAAAAAGCCCATTTTGTCCTTAATAATATTTAGAAACATGAGTTCATTTTAGGATTTTCCCTTCATAACCTTCTTTAAAGTTCCTACTACTTCCTTGCCTTCATCCTTGATGTTTTTTTGCTTCCCATCTTCTATTTCCTTTAGACAATGACTCATATTAATGCCCCTGTGCAATCATGGGTTTCTTTAGAGGCCTCTTGATGAGTTCATTTAGGATCATACATATCATATTTTAGAGCTTCTTGTATCTCTCTGCCATCACAGAACACCTATTTTTTCCTTAATTTCCAAATCTGCTTTCCCAAAGTCTGGGATAGACTAACCTTTCTTTCTGAAACTATTATTTCCAAGTCTATAATCATATGGTTACTTAATTATCTTCAAATCTTCCCCTTTGTTGGTTAAAATAAATTTAGAGGAAAAGTACCCCTACTTCTTCTTGTCCCTTATAAGAGATAAAACTATGAATAAGTTAACAATTTTAATGACACCCTATTTTTAGCAAAATGAGACTTCCAGTAAATAGCAAAGTAGATGAACCTCTCCATCACTAGTATACTTTGTCAATGAATAGATTTTGTAATCTGTATTAGAGAGACATCATCTCTAGCCTCTGCCTCAGCATGTACATAGAGTACATATTTTTAAAAATAAAAATACATAAAATACATCATTAAAAGTTCATGTCAAATGGGCACAAATGAATATTTTCTGAATACTGAACAAAAAATACCTACCTTTTATCTTTTAAATAAAAAAAGACAATGCTATTAGGATTACAACTTATATGTGTGATACAAAAGAATAAAAATGTTTAAGAATTATTTTTATACTGTTTTTTGAAAAGATAGAAATTTGTAGCTTAATGATTTTTGTAGAACCTTCATAACCTCTGCCTCTTAAACTTACAATCTGGTATACTGTTTAAAGAACAGATAATATGTATAAAAACTTCCCTAAGATCTTACTTTATTCATGCGATAATACCATTTTTAAAATAAATTTTAAATGTACTATTCATCTAATCTAAATAATATGGAAATGAATTAAAAATTAATATATACCACAAACCAAACTAGCAAAAGATACATACTTCTTAGTGCTTATTTTCTCTGGTTTGACTTCTGTCTTCTTATTGAGGTCTTTTAGTGAAGAACTAAGATAAAGTTCTTTAGGAACTGAAGCCACAGCAGGCATGATGAATAATCTTTACCACTTTCACAATGGACAGTTTATTTCAATAAGAGTAGCTTTTTCCTGAAACAAAATAAACACAAATGAATTTTCACCATTAACAATAAAACAAGTGAGCAATTACAAAAATAAAATTTCTAAATTTTATCTTTGGCTAAAAGGGTTAATTTTGAATTATACTGAATATCTATTTTGGAAGATCAAGATATAGAATCAATGAACAACTTTTTTTCCAGCTTTTCACTGACTAAATGAATTACTATTTGTATCATTTCACTTTAAGTATTAGGAATCTTACCTTGTCAAAGGAAGAGGGAGAATATTAAAAGCTTTTACATTTTTCCTGTTAAAACTACATTAATGTGGAAGTGGATGTGGCTCAAGCGATTGGGCTCCAGCCTACCACATCAGAGGTCTGTGGTTCGGTTACCGGTGCCTCCTAAAGAAAACAGCGAGCTGGAGCAACGGGCACACGCAATAAGCTGACACAAGATGACGCAACAAGAGACACAAGAAGAAAAACATAATGAGAGACATAACAAAAGCAGGGAGCATAGGTTCCCGGTGTCTCCTAAAGAGAGGATGAGCAGGATGGCGAGCTGGCGCAATGGGCAGGCATGGTGAGCTGACGTGACAAGATGACACAAGAGACACAAGGCAAAACATAACGAGAGACACAACAAAGCAAGGAACAAAGGTGGCTTAAGCAATTAGGCACCTCCCTCCCACATCAGAGGCCCCGGGTTTGGTTCCTGGTGCCTCCTAAAGAGGCAAAGAAGATGAACAGACACAGCAAGTGCAAACAACGAAGGGGTGAGAAGAGAAAAATAAATGAAATAAATCTTAAAAAAAAAACAACTGCATTAATGTATAGATAACAAGTAGAAGAAATTTTTATCTAGAAATATGTCTCTTTCTCACTGACGATATCAGTTTATAAAAGGAAACAAGTAGTTAGCGGAAGGAGGACCACTTTATATGGAGCTAGGAACAAATGAACATATTTCTGGCAGAGTGTACCTATGTACTTTGAAAAGGTTTTTGATGTATCATGACATTCTTTGCTTCCTTGTATGCACTGATAAATTCTGACTAGCAAGATGAAGTAAATAGTAAACAAAATGAAGACACCAATTAAGTTGTGTGTATGTGTACATGTGCAGGGATGCATGTAAATGAGGAAGATCAGGGGAGCATACTAAATGAGGAGTTCTGGCAAGATCCTAAGTGTCACTAAATGAAAATTTCAAGAACCCAATTAAATTGAAAAAAGTCTTCAGTTGTGAAGAACTAATTATAATTTGAATAAAAAGCCACATTAATACATTTGAGAGTATAACTTTTTAGTTTTTTTCATCACTTCTTCCCATTATCTTAATGCTCTTGATTTTATAAGTTCATCATTATTAGATGAACAGATATCAATGAACACAGAATCCTAAAGAGCTGAATAAGGTGTAACTTTACGGGGGCGGGGGAGGCCTCTGCTTTCTACATGTAAAACTCAAAAACTCACCCCAACTTGCTTTGATTCTAGCCACACTTTATATTAAGAACTAATACTTTGTGATTTCTTTGAACACATCCCTTCTAACCCTGTACCATTAATTCATTGTTTTAGCCATCAAACCCAGCTGTCTGTTTTTATTCCAAAAGTCACATATTTATAATTTTCACTTTTTTCTCTCTTTACATGCTCCATCTAGCTATACACACATGTTGAACCAAACACTTCCATTAGTAGTTTTAGATGTGTGCATTTAAAATCAGTGATCCCATATAACACATTTTCTACACTTTACCCTCCACTCAGGATCCTGTGTCTAAAGCTATAGAGAAAAACAAGAAGTCTCCAGACCACACCATTGCTCCCAAATGTATCAATTCACATTAAATGTGTTCTCCTATTTCAGTACCTAATTCAACAACAATTTATCACCAAACCAGTTAACAGCATCTATTAAGGAAAGGGTACAATAGGGATCCCTTGGATTTCCTCATACTTAAGACAGCAGCATCATTTTTGTGTCAACAGCAGCATCATTTTTGTGTCAACGTGTATCACCAGCAGTTTTGACCTTGCAAAAAACACAATTATAAGTGTTAGAGATACAAAGGGTAAATAAGACATGGTCCCTGACTTCCAATGATAAACAGTTTAACTGGAGAACATTAACCTATCTTCTCCTACCCCCACCCCTTCTGCCCATGGCAATATTTTGAGTGAAAAAGTAGGACTACAAGCAATATGATAGTATTTTTATAAAATTTAAAAACAAACTAAATTAAATGATATATTGTTTAAGGATACAAATGAGGTTAAACTATAAAGAATGGCAAGGAAATGATAATGACAAAATTCTATTTTGGCAAAGAGATGGAGGGAGGCAGGGGATATAAACAGGGAGGCACAGGTAAGGAGCTTAAGGGAACCAGAAAGGTTTTGTTTCTTGAGTTGGGTAGTATGTTTACAGGTGGTCATTTTATTTCCATGTTTTATAACATATAAAGAATATAAGTAATGTACTTAATATTATTTCATTAAAAACGTTTAAATAAAACAATTGTATAAGGGGGTAGGAAATTTTTCCTTTTCGAGTAATGAAACTGTTCTTAAATTGACTGAGGTGATGACAGCACAACTCTGTGATGAAAATGAGAGCCACTGAATGTACACTTTGATGGAATGTACAAAGCATGAGGCTGTCTAACACAGGGAATCCAGTGGTAGAAGATGTACTGTGATTAACAGAATATGAGAACATTCTCTCATGAACGATGACAAATATATAATACTAATAAAGGGTATTAATAATTGGGTGAGTTGGGGGCAAAATACACCAAACGTAAGATATGGGGTATAGTTAGTAGTAATATTTGGATGATGTTCTTTCATAGTTTGTAACAAATGTATACCAACAATACAAGGTGTTGGTGATGGGGTGATATATATGGGAGTCCTGTATAATGATATGCGTGTTTGTTTTGTAACTTCACAACTTTAATATACACTTATTGTTTATGTATGTTCATGTATGAATGACACACTTCAATAAAATTTTATTTCAAAATTTTGGTCAACTGAAAGAACTTGACATAGGGAATATAGCTTCTGTATGAGTGGAAGCAAGAGCACAAGTATTAAGGAATGAATGTAAAGAAAGGGAAGCAGAAAAAAAAAATAGTATGGGATGGGATACTCATACGTAAAGAGCCACATGTTAAGGGGAGTGGGTTTAGCTCAGTGGTTGAGCACCTGCTTCCCATATATACGGTCCCAGGTTCAATCCCTAGCACCTCCTAAAAATAAAAATAAATTTTAAAATAAATCTTGAGTCATCAGGTAAATGAAAATCAAAAGTATAATGAAATCTTAGGGGGGAGCAGGTATAGCTCAGTAGTTGAGCATCTGCCTCACATGCAGGAGGTCCCAGGGTCAATCCTCGGTACTTCCTTAAAAAAAAGAAAGAAAAAAAAAGAAAGAGAAGCAGGTTGTAGACAACATAAATTTTGAAAATAAAAAAGAAGAAAGATGGGATAAAGTGGACTGGTACTCCAGGAAGATGATTTCTATTGAAACATAACAGTTTAGGAATAAAATTTTGACTAAGAGAATGTACAGTATGGTTTAGAAACTAATTTTTCAGGAAGGTGCTTGAGGAAACCTGAGGCCTGAGGGATGCCATAACAGACATCACTATGACAGAAGGCAGGGGATGCTGAAGTTTGGACCATTAATAAGGGCCAGACAGGGAGCAGGTGTAGCTCAGGGATTGAGTGCCTGCTTCCCATGTGCGAGGCCCCAGGTTCAATCCCTGGTACCTCCATTAAAAAAGAAAAAAAGAAAAAGAAAAAAAGGGCCAGAAGACAGTATGGTAACAGTGACAAGAGGTATCCCTGACTTTTCTGGCCCCAACTTCCTCAATGGAGTCCTAAGCATATTCATCCATGGAAAGCCAACATTTGATCCCCTGATACAGGCCAGTTATTGAATTGTAATTCCTGAAAAGCTCAACCATTTTTCAGGTGACACTAAATATACTAAGACAAGGAGTAAAGCCAGAGTTGGGCAAAGTGACCAAGCACCAGTTCATTAATGTCTGTTTTTTCAATTCTTTCCTCTCTCTGGGCCATAGATACTAGTGGTCTAACCACACAGTTAATGTTCAAAAAGGTAGTGTCTAGTTTATATTCATGACAATTAGGTTTCCTGGCTGGGAAATGAAAGCTATTGATTTGAACCTTCAAAAAGGAAGGTCTAGGTGAATATTCTCGCTGTCCTGATTTTGTGATAATCAGGGTAGGTTACACATTCGCTATATTAGAAACCATGCATGTGTCCCCAGACCTAGTTTTTCTCCCTAGGCCTGGTTTTTGGAATGCTGGCGACAAACTAAGCCTGATTTATTATATGACCATCCTGTATGGGAAAAGACTGTAACTTTGGGTATCTTTGGTCAACCTTAAGAGATACAGCAGGGAGATGGATGTGGCTTGGGTGGTTGGGCATCCGTCTCCCATATGTAAGGACCTGGGTTCGATCCCCGGGACCTCCTGGTAAAAATTTTAAAAAAAGAAATATATAGAAGGCACGTGGGCCACCAGCCCCGCGAGTAGGTGAGCCACCACACCCTGCGAGCCACGCAGCAAGATGATGACGTAACAGGAGAGTGACACAAGGGAAAGCCAAGACGAGACGCACCGAAAACCCAGGAACTAAGGTAGCACAGGTGGTAGGACGCCTCTCTCCCACATCGGAGATTCCGAGGATCGAATCCCAGTGAAGACAGGAGGAGAAGGATGAGAAAAGAGGGCAGGAAATGGACAGAGTCGCCCTACGAATGGACACAGAAACAGCAAAAACGGGGTGGTAGGGGTAAAAATGGATAAAAGTAAATAAATAAATAAATAAATAAACAAATCCTTAAAATAATGTATAGGGGAGGAAGATACAGACTATAGTTCATAGTAATACTTTGACAATGCTCTTTCATAATTTGTTAGCAAATGTTTCACAACAATGCAGGGTGTTTGGGGGGAGGTGATGTGTGGGAGCCCTGTATGATGTTATGCAAGTTCGTTTTGTAAGTAAACGATGTTTATTGAACACTTATAGTTTATTTATGTTCATGTATGAATGACATACTTCAGCAAATTGTTAAAAAAAAAATAAAAGGAAGGTCTAGAATATGTTTTCAGTTCAATCTCATAATTACCTTTGAAGCTTAGATCTTTAAAAGACAAAAGAATATATAAACTACATGTTACCTAGGCAATTTAAAATAATACATCACTAGCCACTTCAAAGTTAAATTCAATTCAATCATTCACTGATATCCTAGAGCATAAAAGGCATTGCCCTTCCAAGGTAACAACTCAGATAAGATGAAATCCCTTTCCTAACAAAGTTTAACAAACTAATGTGAAACAGAAAGTTGCAAGCAGTGGTAATACAACATAGTATGATATCAAGCTCTAAAGAGTTAAAAATAATGTACTAAAAGAAAAATTAAGAGGAAGGTTGTATGACTGGGGGATCTTGGAAGACATCATGGAGGAGACAGCATTTGACATGAATTTCAGTGGGAGAAGACTTTTGATAGAAATGAGTAAAAGTATGAGGAAAGAGTCAAGAAAGTAAAGAACATCTTTAGAAACTAGCCAGTATACAGAACGAATAAGAATCTACTGGCAGAGAAGTCTGAAAAAACAGTCTACTAACTGATAATAGAAGGCCTCGAATGTCAAGCTAAAACATTTACTTTGTTTTCTAAAGATAGAGGGGAGCCATAGCAGAGTTCTAAAGAAGGGAGTTACATGATCAAAACTGACAAACATATAAAGTCAGGCTTTAAGAGACCGGAGATAGGGGGAAAAAACTAGTTATCTATCATAATGATCCTAGGGAAAGATGATGAAGGTCATAACTAAGAAAGTGGAGATGGAATGGAGGAGGCAGATATTAGAGTCTCCTCTCACAGAAAAATAGCTAGAGGACAGGGAGAAATGGCCTGGGGAAAAAAAGTTCTTTGTTGTAGGATCCCAGGGGATGGCTGGACACACAGAAAGGCACAGGAAAGGAACCTCACAGTAAGGAACCTCACTGTTGGTGGGAATGTAGAATTGTAGAGCCACGATGGAGGACTATGTGGCAGTCTCTAAAGAAGTTGAATATAGACTTGCCAAGTGACCCAGCAATACCATTACTAGGTATATACCCAGCAGAACTGAGAGCAGTGACATGAACAGACATCTGTACACCAAAGTTCAAAACAGTGTTATTCATGATTTCCAAAAGTTGGAAACAACCCAGGTGTCCATCAACCAATGAACAGATAAACAAACTGTGGTATATATATGTGATGGAATATTATGCAGCTGTAAGAAGAAATGAAGTCATAAAACATATGACAACATGGATGAACCTGGAGGACATTATGTTGCATGAAGCAAGCCAGACACAAAAGGACAAATACTGTATGATTGTGCTATTATGAACTAAATATATTGTGTAAACTCTTGGAGTTAATAACTAGAATACAGATCAGCAGAAAATAGAATGAGGTTAGAGAATGGAAAACTGAGGACTAATCTGTGCAGAACTGGTAAAAAGGTTGTATGCTAATCTTCGGAAATGAATAGAAAAGGTGAAGGCACAAGATGTTGGTAACTAGCAGTGCTATCATACGGGTGTGACTGGTTGAAAGTCTATGGTCAAGTATATTACTAGAAGAAAAGCTAAAAAATATAACATGGGACTGTATAGCATAGTAAAACCTCATGTGAAATATGAATATGGGTAATATTGCATATAGGACTGTTTTTCTTTGAAACTGAAGAAATGTATGTTAATGTTACAAGGTGTGAATATCAGACCCAAAAAAACACATTATGCTAAGTGAAAGAAACCAGACACAAAGTACTACATATTGTATGATTCCATTTATATAAAATGTAAATCTAAATCAATTTATAAAGATGAAATTAGATTAGTGGTTATGTAAGGCTGGGGAAAGACTGAGGGATTGAGAAGTGAATGCTAAGGGGTGTGGAGTTTTTCTTTTTGGAATGATGAAATTGTTCTAAAATCTTTTGTGGTGATGAATGCACAACACTGATTATACTAAAAACCACTGATTACACACTTTGGATAGATCGTATGGTATGTGACTATATCTCAATAAAACTGCTTAAAAATAAATAAATAAATGTGCAAGAATAGCCAGAAATAGCAGTTATGTATGGCACAAGAAGCACAGAGAGATTGCGAGGTGAAGAATTTTCTTGTTTGATTTTGCACTCAACTGCTTGAACAACATCTGTTCCCAAGACTGTACTTTTTTTAAGTTACCTTTTTTGTTATTTGATTTCTGAGAATGGTTCAAATAAGTAATAACCTTCTCTGACAATGTCTAAGTCTGTCAAAAGACCACAGGTGTTTCTATTTTCATTTAAAAAATTATATATAAGTCATACTGCCAAATAACGATGCTGATGTTAAAAATACTTTTAACATTGTTAAAATTGCTATTTCAGTTTCTAAAATCATACACATTTCTACAGAATTCAAAGCACAAGGTCAAGGTATCTTTCCTTAATCATGTAAGAAAGTAAAGGACACATATTCAACTCAATCTTTGTGAAGTTTAATAAATTAAATTTTTAGTAAATCATTCTGCTACATTTTACCATGAAAGAAATCTAAAAATAGAGTGGCAAAATAAATTAAGGAAAATGACCAAATGAATCTGTAATTTCCTTGTTTCAGCTGCAACAGAAAAAACAAAGCAAACACAAGAAAATATTTGGAAACCACATATCTGATAAAGGATTAATAGCCAGTATATATAAAGAAATCCTTCAATTTAACAATAAAAAGACAAACAACCCAATTTAAAAATGGGCAGGAGAGGATGTGACTCAAGCAGTTGGGCGTCCGCCTCCCACATGGGAGGTCCTGGGTTCGGTTCCCGGTGCTTCCTAAAGAAGACAAGCAAGACAGCAAGCTGACACAAAGGGCTGGTGCAGTGAGATGATGCAACGAGTGGCACAACAAGCAGGGAGCGGACGTGGCTCAAGCAATTGGGCGCCTCCTTCCCACATGGGAGGGCCCGGGTTCGGTTCCGTATCTCCTAAAAGAAGATGAGCAGACAGAGAGCACACACCGAACAGACACAGGGAGCAGACAGCGAGTGCAAACAGTGAGGGGCGGGTAGAAGAAAATAAATATTTTTTAAAAAATGAATAGAATATAATAAAAGAAGGAGTAAAATGCAAAAAAAAAAAAAAAAATAGGCAAAAGACTTGAACAGGCATCTCTCCAAAGAAGATATACAAATGGCCAGAAAGCACAGGGTCGGGGTTGGCCAATTTGCTAATTCTGCTGCCCTCTTAAAATCTGACTGCCAAATAAATCATCCTCATGTCCTTTTAAAAAAGACACTCAACATCATTAGCCAACATGGAAATGCAAATCAAAATTATAAGAAACCATTTCACACTCAGAAGAATGGCTGCTATTAAAAAAAAAAAAACATAAAAAAAGTGTTGGAGAGGATGTAGAGATATAAGGAACATTCATTCATTGTTGGTGGTAAAGTAAATGGTGCAACTGCTCTGGAAGACAGTTTGGCAGTTCCTCAGAAAGCTAATTATAGAACTACCATATGACCCAGCAATCCTACAACTAGGTATAAACCCAAAATAATTGAAAGCAGGGACACAAACATATTTGCAAACTGTTATTCATAGCGGTATTATTCACAATTGCTAGAAAATGAAAGCAACCCAACTGTCCCTCAAGCAATAAATAAAATGTAGTACATACATACAATAGAATATTATTTGTCCATAAAAACGAATGAAGTCCTAATACATACAGCAACATGGATGAACATTGAAGACATCATGTTGAGTGAAGAAGCCAGACAAAAAAGGACAAATATTTTATGATCTCACTGATTTTAAACAATTAGAGTAAGCAAACACAGAGTCATACCTAGAATATAGGTTACCAGAGGATGGGGTGGGGATAGGGAATGGGAACTTAAGGCTTAAAATGTACATGGTTCCTATTTGGAGTGATGGAAATGTTTTGGTAATAGATGGTGGTGATGGTGGCATAGCATCACTGAATTAACAACACTGAAATATATCTAATTATGATTAAAAAGGAGAATGTTAGATTTTACATATGTTAACAGAATAAAAAAAAATTTTTTTTAATCCATGGAACTACAGTACACAAAGAGGGAATCCTAAGTTAAACCATGGACTTTAATTAATAGTACAATTATAAAAATGGGCTATCACCAATTATAACAAATGTTCCACATCAATGCAAGCTGCTGGAATATTTGCACTGTGTGATGGTTAGGCCAATGTGTCAACTTGGCCAGATAATGGTGCCCAGTTGTTTGGTCAAGCAAGCACTTGTAATTCAAGGGCATTTCATGGGCTTTAATCATCACTGAGTTGACTGCATAGATGGCTGGTTACATCCACAATCAACTGAGGAGTTTGCCGTCAGCAGTGAGTGAAATCTCATCCAATCAGTTGAAGGCCTTAAAAGGCGAAGTGATTTCAGCATTCAGAGAGAAAATTCCCTTCTCTACTTCAGACAGCCAGTGTCTCCTGGGGAACTCATCAAGGACCTTCATAGGGGACCCTCGTTTGCAGCCTGCCCTGTGGAATTTGGACTTGTGTATCCCCATGGTCACGTGAGACAATTTTATAAAATCTCACAGTATTTACAGGTATCTCCTGTTGGTTCTGTTTCCCTAGGAAACCCTGACTAATATAGGTGGTAAATGGGAATCCTGTATTTTATACATGATTGTTCTGCTAACCCACAACTTCTCTAATAAAAGGAAAAAACAAAAGAGCAGCAGCAACAATAACAAAAAAACTCACTGATACTTATACAAGTTGTGTTCAGTAAGTATAGAACTCAAACTTACAGAATCTACTTATTAGATTTAGAACAAGCTAAATATAAAGTATAATCCATTGATACTATGTTGTGCTTTAAAAAGGATTGTAAGTAAAAAACAAAAACAAAAAAACCATATGTAAGAAAAATCAGTTTTTCTAAGAACAAAACGTAAAATTTCTTAAATGTAGAAACCTGATAAAGATTAAGAACTCTAGCTTTAATCAAACAGCAACCCTCTAGAAGTAAAATCCAGACAGCGCTCGCGCGCTCTCTCTCTCTCTCTCTGACATCCTCTTGATCCTTCCAAAGAGAAAGAATAGGAATTAGATCACTTGAACCATAGAGTGAATACTAAAATGCAAAAAAAAGTCAAGATTGAAGTTTGTGGTCATCCAAACCAGTCCTGATATCTTGACTAGGACGTTATACCAGCCACAGCTGAGGCCCTTGGTGAAGCTGAAAAGAAAGTATATATTTCTTGAGGTCTGAAGTCCAAAATGTTGGACTTCAACATTGATGATGGTTTATTAAATGAATAAATGATGGTTGGCCACCTACCATCTCTCCCCTTTAGGCAGCAATGGTATTCATTACATCCTCTGGCTAGTTAAAGCTCATATAATCCACTCTACTCTCATTCTAGTTAAAATGCTACAGAGAGGTGGCTCAGGCGATTAGGCGCCTCCCTCCCACATCAGAGTTATGGGGTTAGGTTCCAGTGCCTCCTGAAAAGAAGACCAGCACATAACAAGCAGACACAGCAAATGTAAACAATGAGGGGGTGGGGAGAAGTAAATAAATAAATAATAAATCTTTTTTTAAAATGCTACAGGTTAAGTATTGATGAAGTAATCTGTTTTAAAGTAATGCTAAAGTGTTAAGAAGGCTCAACCCCCTAGGGAATCAATCACTTAAAACTTCTGGTATGTTCTGAGCATCTACTATGCGTCTAGCACGGTGTTAAATACTTGGTGGTCTTGAGATGGTGGGGATTATCCTGGATTTAGTTGGGCCCAATGTAAATATCACAAGGGTCCTATAAGTGAAAGAGGGAAACAGGAGAGTCAGAGATCTGAAGATACCACCACTTCTGGCTTTGAAGATGGAAGCAAAGGAACATGAGCCATGGAATATAAATGGCCTCTAAAAACTGGAAAAGGAAAGGAAATGGATTCTCCCCTAGAGCCTTCAGAAGGAACACAGCTCCCTGCTGACGTATGGACTTTAAGCCAGTGAAATCCATTTTGGACTTCAGACCTCAAGAAATATAAGATGATAAATTTGAATTGTTAAAGGCACTAGATTTGTGGTAATTTGTTAGAGCAACAATAGGAAACTAATAAGACCATGTCTGTCTTGTTCACCATTGTAATCTTAGTACAATATTTGCTGAATGGATAAAGGGGCAAAATGTTAACCATCTGTAATAGAATGACAGCAGAGCAAATGAAAGGGAGAAAACTATTTATGTAGCATTCCTATTAAAAAATGTTTACTCTGAAAATAATCACAAGGAAATAATCAGATAAACACATCTGATGATGAAATGCCACACATGACCCTGAATGGATCATGAATCAGAGAGAAAAACTACTGCAATTTTTCCGTTAGTTTGAAGTTACTCAAAATAAAAAGTTGCAAAACAAATAGAAAGCATCCACCAAAAAAAAAAAAAAAAAGCACACCTATATATAGACCACCCAGTTTAAGAAATATAACTTTAGGGAAGCGGATGTGGCTCAAGCGATTGGGCTCCTGTCTACCATATAGGAGGTCCAAGGTTCGATTCGTAGGGCCTCCTGGTGAAAAGCAAGTTGGCCCACACAGAGAGCTGGTGCAGCAAGATGACACAACAAAAAAGAGACACAGAAGAGAGACAATAAGAGATGCAGCAGACCAGGGAGCTGAGGTGGCGCAAGAGATTGAGCAGCCTCTCTCCAATCCGGAAGATCCCAGGATTGGTTCCCAGTGCCACCTAAAGAGAAGACAAGGGGGTGGATGTGGCTCAAATGGTTGGGTGTCTTGGGTGTCCGTCTCCTATATGGAGGGATCTGGGTTTAATCTCCAGGACCTCCCGGTAAAAAGAAAAAAAAGAAAAATATAGAAGGTGCGTGGGCCACCAGGCCCTATGTGCAGGTGCACCGCCAGGCCCCGCAAGCCACACAGCAAGATGATGACATAACAGGAGAGAGACACAAGGGAGAACCAGGGCAAGATGTGCCAAAAAAACAGGAACTAAGGTGGCGCAGGTGACAGGACAACTCTTTCCCACATCAGAGGTTCCGAGGATTGAATCCCAGTGAAGACAGAAGGAGAAGGATGAGAAGAGAGGGCAGGAAAAGGACAGAGAGTTGCCCAGCGAATGGACACAAAAACAGCAAAAATGGGGGGGCGGATAAAAATGGTGAAAGTAAATAAATAAATAAATCCTAAAAAAAAGAAAGAAGACAAGCAGACACAGAAGAACACACAGACAGCAGACAGCAAGCACAAATAATAATGAGGGGGAGGGAAAGGGAAAGGGAAAGAAAGAAGGAAGGAAGGACTATAACTTTACCAATACAGCTGAAACACCTTTTCAATCCACCCACTTCCTGTCACTTGAAGTTCTTCTCTTTCCCCCTATGCCTGGCCAAGATATGGGAAAAGGTCTACTCAGATTTGCCACTCTTTATTATTCTAGGAGACATGCCTACAGACCTTCCTTGATTAGGGATTTTATTGATAATCACTATGGGAAACAGAGAGCTATAACAAAAAATAAATGTAGGAGATTTACAAAGCTTACAGAGGATACTGTGCAAAACCTGGGGTTAAATGTTTTATATAGAGTAGTTAATAAATAATCATATGGTTTACATTTACTCAGTTACTATATGTTCAGCATAGTACACATTTTCATAGAATTCAGCCTTTTTAAAACAAGTATTTTTGCTATATAGATCAGGACTCCTCAAATATACTTGGCATATTAGTTCTTTCTGCTTTTGCAATAAAAACAAATGTAAATGGAAGAATACTTACATATGAAAAAAGTAAACTTTTGCCAAGCTGCTATGGACTAATACCTTACTTGCCAAAGTTCTTGTCTTTTCTTCATATCCATATACGACAGTGTCTAGAAACCCATTTGGAAATCATTTATAAAACTATTATTAGGTCATATATTACCTTTAAATGTCTAATTCCTTTTTTTTTTTTAAGATTTATGTTATTTATTTATTTATTCCCCCCTTGCTGCTTGTGCTCTGTGTCCATTTGCTGTGCTTTTTTCTGTGTCTGCTTGCCTCCCTTTGTTATGTCATCTTGCTGTGCCAGCTCACCGCACCACGTGGGCCATCAGCTCACCACAGCGCAAGGGCTGTCAGCTCACCACGCCACGCGGGCCAGCTTGCCTTCACCAAGAGGCTCCAGGAATCGAACCCGGGGCCTCCCATATGGTAAATGGAAGCCCAACCACTTGAGCCACATCCACTTCCCTAATTCCTCTTTTAATATAAAACATTGTAAAGTATGGTCTAAAGTTTTAAATACATTTTAAATTTCTTCTCTGAATTTTTTAAGTTAATGATCTCATTTATAAACACTAAATTCTGTCAGTACCTGTCATTTTATTTTTTAGTCATTTAAATATTTTTTATGTGTATTATAAAAATATATTTTATTACCTCTTACTCAAATAAATATTTGTAAATGGGAAAAAATTCCATTCCAAAGGTCACCAATAGCATTTTAAAGAAATACAATAGAACAGAAAAAAAGACTATGTCACACATAGTAAAGTTAAACAAGGTTAAATTCTGTTTCATGAAAACTGATTCAGTTATACATGTATGTATTGATATGTAAAATGTATTTCTCACTATAGTTTAGAATAAAAACGTTTGAAAGTCTTCTGCTAGAGTAATGCTACTCAAAGTGTGATCCACAGATCAGGGTTAGCTGAGAAATCGTTTGTTACCGGTCTGCAATAAAATAAGAAGCTTTGACAGAATGTCAATCAATTAAGCACGTTAACTTTTTTTTATAGTAGCAAGACTTTCTGGCAGAAAACTTTGCACTGATTTACATTCTAGTGCAAGCCCTTTATCTTATCACAGACTGTACCAAGGACTGTAACAAACAAACAGTTCAGAGACTGGCTAGTATGAGTTGCACTGCTCTAGAGGATATTGAGAATATGTTACGGCTTCTGATGACAAACATTTTGGTCTAGTTACCAGACCCAAACTAATACTTTAATACTCTAAATAAGCCAACAATTAGTTGCTATACTATCTATTAATATGTGACTCCAGTCATAGAGAAGTCACAGTAGGGGAAAATTCAGAGTTGCTAGAAAAGACAAAACTTCTTCCAGCTCTGATTATATTCTTTTCTCTTCTGTGCTGGTCTCTCTTAATTCAACGGCCAACTTAAGTTCCACCTCTTCTAAGAATACACCCTTGATTCCTGGTGTTCATTTCTCAGCATGAATTCCAAAGTGCTTGCTATCTATATTATTCCTTTAGTACAGTATTTGGACAAAATAACTTTTATAACAAAGTTTTAATGAATTAGCATGCAGTGCTCATGATGATGTGATGAGACAAAGACAGAAACTGGCCCTAAGGACTGGATTTAGCTAAGAACAGGAGAGAAAGGAGAGCATTTCAGAAGAGGAAAATAACATGAACAAAGGGCACAAAATGAGAAAGTAGTATGGACAAACAATATGAAAAATAAGGAATACTATAGGGATTATTGGAAGATAAATCAATTGGATTGAGGAAATAATTTCTGCTCCAATAACTTTTTCAGGACTTATTTGCTTTGAAATTGGTATTAAAATGTAAAACACCTTCATTTCACTAGATTTGAAAGACATGTGGGTTCACATAATTATTTGTAAATTTCAGAGACTTTGGTGTTATGAAAAATGAAACTGTAATGTGTTAATTAAAAGAGAAAGGATTAACTATCTTAACAATGACTTTATTCGCTGAACATGAATACTGTTTTATTTGTATTAGTATGGTTTTAAATGTGGAATTCCAAATAAGTTTAAAATAATGTTATCATTTACTAATAATAATTATTTTATAATTTATAATTTAATATTATGGAAGTATTATAGGTATTAGTCTCATTTTCCATTTATTAATCATGACTTTGAGCAAATCCTTTAAATCCTCCCAACATTACCACTACTGCCACTTCTCAGTTTACTTTCTTCTGCAAAATGGGAATGATTCCATCTGCTTCTGTAAGGTTACCATAGGTTTCAAATGAAAAAATATCTACAGAAAAACGTTCTGAATAATGTATTATGTCCTGAAGATTAAAAAGCATTATGGTTAAAGAAACCAGAAGTATACCTTATTCTGCATCTACTGTATAAATCCAAACATTAGTCGAAAACAACTTTTCATCCTAATTATGGTAGGCTAAAGATGGCCGCAATTTCTTTAACATTCTTCCCTTTAAGAGGCAGAGATCTATTGATTCTGGGCGGGGTGGTGGGGGGTCTATGCCAATTTCTAGGTACAGGCTTTAAGAGACTGGCAGCTTCCACTTCCTGTATCTTCAAACACTTGTTCTTGGAACCTAGCCACCATGCTGTGAGAAGGCCAAGTCCCATGAAAAGGCTATGTGTAGGCACTTCAGTTGACACCCCAACTGAGCTCTGAGCTAACATCAACTGCCATTTGACATTTTAGTGTGTCATCCTGGATATCCAGCCCAGTTGAGTTTTCAGGTAACTCCAACGTTTGCTGCTTACTGACTACAAATGCATTAGACTCACTTAAGTGAGAACCATGCAGCTGAGTCCAGTCAGCCCAGAGAAACATGAGAGATAGCAACCGTAGTTTTAAGCCACTATGTTTTGGGGTGACTTGTTACGCAGCAACAGGTAACTGGGACAAAAAATAAGATACTATATAATGCTTCTTTAATTACATTTACTCTTATTAGCAACTCATTTTAATGAATTTTCTTTCATCTCTACAAAAGTAAGTGTATTTCCATGTGGAAGGTTCAAAATAAATATATTTATAATAAAGTATCATAATAAAATATAATGTAGACATTTTGTAAAAAAAAAATTGATGTGCTGGCTTTATTTCCCAATTCTCTTATTTTACAAAAGTCATTTCGGTTCTGTTCCATTATGTACACATTTACAAACATATTCATACACTGTATATCTATGTGCATAATTTCATTAATTAAAGTTTTATATTTTTACTATTATAGGATCTTTAGTATTTTAATTTTAATGATGCAACTAATGTGTCACAAGAAAAAGAATATACATCTCAAGGCAGCTGTATCAACATGATAAAGACATAGCACAACTTCCATCACCTTTTAGATAAACTGGCCCAGAACTCTGAAGTCATGAAAAACTATCTAAATCCAATATGAAAGACATTCAACAATGAATCTTAAAGAGAATCTGTTGAAATGCAAAATCTGCTTATACAGCAAAGCCACAGAGCAAGCCTAAAACAGAAACACTTCCTTAAATATCATTTGACCTTTTTAATGGCTGCAGCAGGATATACACAAAACTAAGGATACATGCAGACACAAAAAGAATAACATCCTTTAGTTAGATATTTCTTTCATCCTAAATATTAATTTCCTCAGGCTCCACAACAATTTTGTGAATCAGGTAAATGTTTTGTTCGTGATTAAGGGACTTGCTTCAAGGTCACTGAATGAACTGGAGGCAAGAAATAAATTCAGGAGTGTAGTCTGCAGCTTTATATATAAATGCACATCAATGCAATTCAGAATTCTGATAATTTCCAATGTGGTGTGGAGGTGAAATTAACTTATTCAACAACTCTAGGATAAAAGGCACATTAAATGAAAGAACAGTCTGTATTTGGGGAAGTCATAGTTTTAACTCTGATAAGCTTATAGGGTCTTTAAACTCATACATGCACTTGACTAAAAGGAAGTGTGACTGGGGCACAGAAGGGATTGGGAAACACTCTGAGGGGTTGCAGTAAGGCCTGGGATGGGAGAACGATAGCAGAGTATCAGAAAAAGGAGGCAAAAGATAGGAAGTCAAAGCCGAGTCTGAGAGTCCAGGAGGAAGGCGGAACTGTCAAGGCCACCTTCTACGGCAGGAAAACCTGAGTCCACACGAAACTCGCTAGGCAACCCTAAGTGGAAAGCGGAAAAGATTCGAGGCTGGGCCCTTTCTCCAAAAGTGGGTTCTGTTTCAGGATTGACCCACCCCTCTCCGCGGACAGGGTTTGTCTCCCGGGTAACCAGCAGCAGGCGGAAGGAAAGGGGCTCATTGCTGACAACTTCCCGGGGAAGAGAGGTCAGGACCCAGTTCTGCACTCACCGTGGCGCCGGGCGCACTTCACCAACGCCAGCCTCCTTGCCAAAGGTCCATTTCCCACCAACCCCACGAAGAATTAGCCCTTCGCTATCCCGACGGAAGCCAGCCCAGCTCATCCCCTTTTCCCGATTTGCACTGCGTCGCGACGCGTCGCGTATCTGACGTCACCACAGGGACAGGGCTTCGCCCGCTCGCCCGTAACCCCTCCCACCTCTTCTGGCCCACTCCTAGCCGGAACCGAGAGGGTTGCGTGGGAGGGGAGCAGAGAGAATGGAAGGCTGGGAGGCTACTTTGAGTGGGCGGCTGGGTCTGGCAGGGTCAAGGCTGCGTCTCATAGGGTCCAGGTCTTACGCCGCCCCCTCTGTTTCCCGGGACTCCTTGGTGTCACTTCGCGTCCCGGGCCTTGAGGCGGAGGGAGCAGTTTTGCTCTTGTGCCTCTTAACTGTTTTTCTCCTCAGATTGGAATTTTAGAGCTGACTAGAAAAGACATTAAATTCCCTAAAAATGTGGCTAAAAGTTTAACCCATTCTCTGAAGTCAAGTTTCTGGTCAAAGAAGAATAGACATAATCATAAAATACACCATACGTACACATTTAACGTCGGTTAAACTAAACGTGATGTCTGAACTTTCTCGCGAGGTGATCATTGTACTCGTAGAGAAAGGTGATTGGATGCTCCAATTATCTGTAAACAAAACTGGCTTTGCTTGGATTTGTCAGCCATGGTCACTGAGTTCCCAGGAACAATCCAGGTGTGTCATGAATGGGAAATTTAGAAGGTGAAGTGTATATCATAAGTGAAAATGCATGGAAGATAGGGGTTCAATAAATTTTTAATGAATAAATGGAAGCCCCTTGTCCAACAACGCTTCACATATAATAGTCTTTCAATAAATATTTGTTAAACATTGTTTCCCCAAAGAGTTAAGATTGATATAAGAAGTATGTTGTAACGCTTGGAACGATTCAATACATAGGAAGCTTTACTAAATTTTTTGTAACTGAGGGGAAAAGTTATTAAATAACTGCAATTATCTTTTGAGAGTGAATCGTATGAAAGGATTTTTTTTTTCCCTGCTAAGCACCTTGGGTATGAAAAGCAAAGCCCAGAGCTGAGTTTGGGAGTAGGAACAAAAGACAGAGGGAGAAGAATTTGGAGTTCTCTGAAGACAGTCTAAGAGAGGGAAGGAGGTCAACAATGTGAAGTGAAAGGGGAAGAGAGAAACCATAGAAGTGAATTAGCCAATGGATAAAAGTTTCCGATGGGGGAGTGGCAAAAGGATTTTAATATATAGGATTCTTTAACATTCACCTAAGATATTTTTGTTGCTGTGATGTAACTCTGCCCCAATTGCTCCCAATAAGTGGCATTACCTCCTCCACTCCCCTAAAACTCCAAATTTGCTAAAACACAAGGCATTTGCATGAATTTTGTGGAACCTAAGGAAAAGTTTCACTTTGAGGGTCAACAGGTGCAGAAGAGAAACCAGGCACAAGATGACAAGATGATCCCAAAACTGAGCTAAGATGGTGGAAGCAGGAAACAAGAATGTACTCAGGGAATTCACAGAAATCTTGGGTTGGACTTTAGACTTTACAAAATTCATGGAATGAGAATTCTTAAGGAGCAAGGTTATCTAGATAAAACCTGCTTGTTGAATTGAATTGTAGACCCTGGCTCTTTTTCAAATAAGTGTTGTAACAAGCCAGGCAGCAGTATCTATGATACCTAGAATCTAAGTGGTGGTCACTACCTGTTTAGAAGACATGGCTTTTATTTGATCACAGCTTCAATCCATGTATCAACCAGTAAAAGCAGTAGTCCAAAGTTACCGAATCTGATTAATCCTTCATTCAGTCAACAAGTGTTTATTAAATGCATGTTCTATTCCAGGCTCTATAGACTCTGGGGATATAAAGTCCCTGTTCAACACAGAGCTTATTTCTTTTCTGGTAGGAGAAACAGATCATAAACAAGTACATATATACTATGTCAAGTGTTGTTAAGGGCTAAGAAAAAATATATAAAACAGGGTAAGGGACTAGCTGGACAGTGGGGTGCTATTTTTGATGGGAAAATCAGAGAGGGGCTCTCTGAGAAAGTGACACTTCCACAGAGTCTTTGGTGAAGGGAGAGATCAAGTCACGGATACATTTGGGAGAAAAGCACCCAGGCAGGGGGAACAACACAGGTAAAGGCAACAAGGCGGGAAAAGGGTTGTTTGCTGGAGGGAAAGAAGGAGGCCAGTATGGCTGGTAAAGAGTGAGTGAATGGGAACATTATAGGAGATGATCTCCGGTGCGGAGAGGGTGGAGCACAGATTATGAGGGTCTTGTAAGTCAATGAGATGTTTATCCCAGAATATTGCAAGATATGAATCACATGCTAATATTTTATGAAAAAAATTTGCTTTTATGCATATGATACACCTTACAACATTGTAAACATCCCAATGGCATTTTAGTCAAAGCACGAGTATCCTGTGCTTCCTTTACTAATTCATCACTTTTTTCTATTCATCAGCTTTTATCTCCTAAGGCCACAATGTTTACTACCTTGGGCCAGTTGTATGGCCCGTCAGAAACAGCATTTTATCTCTAGAGGATACATCACAAGACAAATGGTGGGAAGTCTTAGCTGTCTTCCTGGATATCAACCTCCAAGGTTAGGCACTTGCCACTCTTTGCACTTCACTAGGACTCTGTCAGCCATTGGTTTATCTTAACTTTTAAATCAACTATATCACCACTTAGGTTGATATAAGTTCTATTTTTATGTGAAGTCATACTTTTATCTAGTTGGCCTAAACTTACCTCAGTTAAGTTTAGAGATGCCCCCTTATTCTATGATTTCAAGATTAGTGAGCAATTTTATGTCAGCCTTGTTCATTCCTTCATGATTTCATACACTTAGATCTCTCCTCTCTGTTCTTGTTTTTCTATCTAATCTGAAGAGTTGGAATCTGGTTATTATTTCTACTTCAGTGGTTCCCCATTCCAATTATTACTTTGTCTTCTGGATATTTTCTGCTTCCTCTAGATTTTCCTCCCAGATATAATACTCAGAATACAATATTACAAATGGAGATGCACATGGTTTTATCCGAGATAAGAGAAAGTTTTTAGTATGTTGACCCTATCACAACATTTTCACCTACTTG
>JAQZBX010028644.1:0-27714 GCA_029593785.1 Cabassous unicinctus
ATGGGGAGGATTTGGGATATATTTTGGCGGTAGAACAAATAAGACTTGAATATGGATTGGAGAAGGGGGTGAAAGAAATGAGGAATTCAAGGATGACACCAAGGTTTTTGCTTTGAACAGTCAGCTGGAAGGTAGTGTCACTTTGTCTAAACTGCAGAAGGATGGGGGGAAAGCTGCTAGTGGAAGAACACTAAGAGTACTATCTTAGATATTTTAAGTGTGGGAAGCCAATTGAATATCCAAGTGGGATGCAGAGAAGCCGTCAGGTATGCAAGTTTAGAGCTCAGGAAAGTGGTCAGGGCTGAGATGGAGTGTTTGGAAATCATCAGATATAGGTGTTATTTAAAACAGTGACTTGAGATCCGCAAGGGAGAGAGTGTAGATGGGAAACGTGCCTGGGACAGAACCCTGGGCTCCTCCATATTTAGGGGTTTGGCAGAGGAAGAGAAGTCTGCAAAGGGGCCCAGAAATGTGTATGGGGTCCTGAGGAAAGAGGGAAGAGTCTTTCAAAAAGGAGAGAGTGGTCAACTGTGTGAAATTATTGGTGTGCCCATTGGATTTGGTCAAATAGATGTCATTAGTAACCTTGGCAAGAGCCTTCTCAGGGAAGGTGAGAGGACTGCTTCTGGAGTATGAGGGAAAGGAGGTTGAGGGGATACAATTTTTAAGTTTTGAGTGCTTGGATGGATGTCCTTTTTCAGGATAGAGAACTCTGCAGGTAAACAAAAAATTGGAAATCATCTACTCATTCAGTCTCATTCTTCATGCATGGGTTAGAAGACTTTCCCTCTATCCTCTGTGCATCCATCATCACAGCCCTAAAAACTTATTTGGAGTAATTGCCAAATTACTTCCTTTTTGACCTCCCCCAATAGAGTGTGAGCTGCTCAGAGGTAGGGACTCTGTCCCACCCCTGTGTCCTAGCACTTAGCACAGTAAGGATTCAAAAGGTATTGACCCAGAGCCTGGTTCCCAGAGAACACAGGGACACATGGCTCTTCCATTCAACAAGGCAGCATCAGGCCCCTGTTGCTGTCAGAAAAGGAAGAGGAGCCCTCCACCAGATACTTGGGGTATCCCTTCAGGCGATCTCTCACACATGTACGGTACAGGAAGCCTGCACACAGCTCTCCTCAGGCCTCTCACAAGAATTCAGAGGTTAGCATTGTGGGTGTAACAACCCAGGGGCACCTGCCTGCTCAGCTCTGCTTCAGACAACGTTGGCCAAGAGGACTCCCTAACTGAAGGAGGGCACCCAAGGGTCAGCAGGCCCCAGCCCACAGAATAGACAAATGGCTGTTTAACCACACTCCAGAACAGGTTGCTTTGTCTTGAGCAGGTGACCTAAAACCCTAATCACTTTGGGGAAGACTTTCTTGCCCAGAGTGTTCCCCTCATTCTCAGCATCCTCATCTCCCAGTTCTGCAAAAAAGAAGAAGGTCTGAGATTTGGGAGCAGCAGAGAGACAGAGGGAAAGACTGCTGATTAAATATCCTCATTTGGGTGGAAACGAGTTTTTGAGTGAACAGATGGAAAACCACTCTCTCCCCACTAGTGGGACCAATGAGTCCCCATGGCTTCTTGGCAACAACCCGTAAATAACTCAGTTCAAGGAAGCTATCTCCGTACAGGGTCCCTTCCCTGCTGACAGACTCTCAGCTGGGCTCCCAGAAGTGAAGGTAGAAGAGCCTGGCGAGGAGCTGTTTTTAGTCAGCTCTGGGATGGAGAAAGCTTTGTCACACCCATGGTGGGGGGAGGGGCACTAAGTGTAAACAACCCTCGTAGTCCTGGGTTCTCTAATTCGGCAGGGGCAGCTCCTGACAACATGCTTGAGAATTAAGGAAGAACGAGATCTCTGAACTGCCAAGGTGCAGCCTCAAATTCCAGTCCTGCTTTATGAGGAAACACCTTGATTCAAATCGAACGTGCAGGGCTCCTAATCTTAAGTCAGGAACTCGTGATAAAAGCAGTGGTTCCTCTCCTGAGAAAAATGCAGATACCTACAACACACAGTTTTGATGAGCCCTCCCCCTTGTATAAATGCAGTTCATACTGACCTGAATTCTGCTGCACTGCAAGCTTCTTGAGTGCAGCAAGCAAGTCCTCTACCCCAAAGCATCCAGTATAGACACTGCACACAGTAGATAGTCAATGAATATAGAATACAGAGGCCATCAAAGAGCAACCCAGTTTCTCTGCCTGCAACAGGGCATAGAGGCTGTTCCTCGATGGCTCAGTGACAGCCTAACAGCAAGAGAGGACAGAGAAAAGTAATAAACGCAGGCGTGATGTGGAAAGGTGCAGTCTACCTCAATAGGCATATACTAGTGAGAAACCCTGCGAATGTCAGGAACATGAGAAGACCTTTACTCAGCACTCAAAACGTTTTCAACATCTGAGAAGTCATCGCTGGTGGGAAACCCTGTGAATATAAGTAATGTGGACATACCTTATTCATGGTTTGTAGTTTATATAACTCAAGAGAATTCACCCAGGAGAAATACCTCAAAAATAAATTAAAACTTTGAAAGAGTTTAACAATTGCCTGTGGTGTTTTGAAGCTGTATGTACCCCAGAAAAACATGTTCTTAAATGTAATCCATTCCTGTGGGTGTAAACCCAGTGTAAGTAGGACCTTTTGATGAGGTCACTTTACTTAAGGTGTTACTGGAGTCCTTTATAAGAGAATGAAATGCAGACAGAGAGAGAGAGCCACAGAAGCAAGAAGCTGAAATCAACGAAAGCAGAAGAGAAGGGAGAGATCAGCAGACACCCCAAAGTGCCTTACCATGTGACAGAGGAACCAAAGGTCACCAGCAGCTGGTCTTCTGGGAGAAAACATTGCCTTGATGATACCTTGATTTGGACATTTTCATGGCCTCAAAACCGTGAGTGAATAAATCCCCATGGTTTAACCCCACCCATTTCCTGGTATTTGCTTTGAGCAGCCTAGGGAATTAAAACACAGCCTCTACCTTTTTTGGAGATCATGGAATTTATACCAGAAAATGATGAAAAATAAAAGTTCTGTCATATTTTTAACATTAGAAAAATGACAATTACAAATTTAGTATTATGTCCTAATATGCCTATTATTTTCTTTTCCCCGTAACTTTTTAATCCAATTTGAATTCAGTTGACTATAAGATGAGAATCAGGGTCTTAATAATTTCACCTCAAAATTTTATCCTACCACCAGTAATTCAATAATTATTTCTTTCTCTACTGTGTTGTTCTGCATTCTTGAGGTATGTTTTATTCTTTTTCATATCTGCCTGTCTCAGGGCCATATTTTCTGTTCCTTTGATCTAAATTCTCTGTGTTTACACCTTCATCACACCATTTAAATTGGTGTTAATTTAGTATCTTTTAACATCTCTTAGTCATCTCTTTGTTTTTGAAGATGACTTATTACAAAATTAACACTTTTTCCTTTGAAATAGTATTAGAAAATACAGAGAAGCAGAAGGAAAAAGTAAAGATTGCCTTTAACTCCAGCAGCCAGTGACAACCATTGTCAACATATAAGAGCAGATCTACCCAGGTTTTGTTTTTAAGGAAATTGTGGGCACACATAATATATTGTAATCTTCCTTTATTGTATCAAAATAAATGATTAATAAATTTTAAAGAAAAACAAAACAGGCATTGTAGGAGCAGAATTTTAAGATTTTAAGATGGCCCCATGCCCTTCACCCTCTAGTTTTCTTTCTTGATGGCAAAAGGGAAATCATTCAGGTGAACCTAATCTAATCAGATGGGCCCTTGAAAAGCAAAGTATTTTCTCCAGCTGGTGGCAGAAGGGGAAGTCAGAGAGATTCCAAGCCTGAGAAGGATTGGATTTCAAGGTCGAGGGAGCCAGAGCAGACAGAATGCAAGCAGCATCTAGGAGCAGAGCAAGCAGTCCCTGGCTGACAGCCAACAGGGACATGGGACCCTTAGACTTTCAACAGCAAGGAACTGGATTCTGCCGCCCACCTAAATGAGCTTAGAAACGGATTCTTCTCTAGAACCTCCACATAAGAGCCCAGCCAGTGCCAAGTTGTCAGCCTTGTGAGCCCCTGAGCAGAGAACCCAGCTGAGTCCACCCAGAAATCTGACCTACAGAACTGTGAGATAATTAAAGGCTGTTATCTTAAGCTGCTGTTTGTGGTGGTTTGTTGTGCAGCAATAGAAAACTAATATAGGCTTTAATACCAGGGAATTTTTTTTAAAGCCCTTTTTGTCATCTTTCCAACTATATTTTTAACATTAGAAAAATCATATTTGAAATAACCCTGGGAGTTTAGTTTTATATTCTTCAGTTGGCATCGGCAGAGGGTCTGAGTTGCCTTTGTTCCCTGGGGAGCCTGGGTCCTGGGTCCTGGGCCAGGATAGGGGTCTCTGGGAGGCCAGGCCAGGCTCTGTGTGGCCCCCTATGCAGGTAAAGGCCCTTCCTCCGGCATCCGGTTGTATTCCCATGCCTAAAATTGTTTCAGACCCACAGAAGACCTTGGAGCTTTGGCTGTACCTCTCCTCCACATCTATGATCATGGTCTTCCTCCCTGATGGACTAGCTGCAACCCAGGGACACACATGTTCATACATACAAACTGTGGGACTACATTTGACTGACAAACTCTGATCCTCATCAGATGAGCCTGTGAGCTTTCTCGGGGCCTTCTAGGAACAATGTGCCCACCTTTGCCATATCGGCTCCCCTGTTGTTTTGTTGTTTTTAGGATGTACTGGGAACCAAACCCAGGACTTCCCATGTGAGAACCAGGTGCTCAATCGCTTGAGCCACATCTGCTCCCCTGCATTTTAACACATTTGCCATTCTTTACATTTCTACTTTGTAGCAGCAAAGGGTGGCCAGAGGGCTGGCTGGTGAGAGAACCATTTGGTCACAAAGAGCTGTGGAGTTACTCTAATCTCACCCTCCAGTGCCAATAATAATAATCAAGCCATCTCTTATTGAATGCCTAGTTTCTATTACGCCCCATGCTAGGTATTTTACATTCACATTCTCACTTAGTATCTTATTATTCCCAGTTTACAGAGGGGGAAACTGAGGCTCAGAGAGGTTAAGTAACTTACCTAAGGAGACTGGTTAAATAAGTGATGGAGCCATGACTCTGATCCAACTCTGACTCTAGACTCTTTTAACCAGCACCTTGGGCTGCTGAGGGGAAGGTATGCATACAGCTCAAAGCCCCAGAGAAGTGGCTCTCAATCCGGGCTACATGTTAGAACCCTCTGAGGAGCTTTTAGAAATTCCTATGCCCTGACCTCCTCACCAGAAGTTCTGATTTAATTGAGTTTAAGGGGACCTGGGCCTCAGTATTTTTAAAACTTTCCCAGGTGATTTTAATGTGCAGAGCAATGGTCTCAAACATTACCATGCTGAAGAACCACCTAGGTGCCTAGTTACATGGATGGATTTCTAGGCCCTACCCTGGGAGATTCTGTTTCATTTGGGCTGGGGTGAAGCCCAGGAATTAGCATATTTAACATAAACATATAGCCCAGCAAAGTGCTTCACAAACTCCTTGAAAGAAGGATTCTGTTTCAATAGGTCTGGGCTGGAGCCTCAGACTCTCCATTTCTAACAAGTTTCCAGGTGACACTGATGCTGCTGGTCCAGGGACCACACTCAGAGTGGCAGAAGCCCCAGGAGATTTTGAAGAACTGCCCTAGACCAGTGTTTCTCAAGGCATAGTTTAGGATGCTGCTGAGCATCACCTGGGAACTTGCTAGAAATGAAATTTGGGGGCCCCATTCCAGACCTACTGAATCAAACTCTGGGGATAAAGCCCAGCCATCTGTGTTTTAACAGATTCTTTTTTGTTTGTTTTCTTTTTGTTTGTTTCACCCAGGTGATTCTGATGCAGGGTACCGTTTGAGAACCACTAGTGGTAGAAGGGGGCCACATCTGCAGGGACAGCAGTTCAGGGCTGGCAAAGAAGGGGTGTCTGGCTCTCGGAAGTCTCTGCTTTGGACTCCAAAGGCAAAGCTTTATTTCCCTGCGGGCCCAGCTTAGGTTGAGCAGGAAGCCTGCCACATCTGGAACCCAGCAAGAATTCTCGTTTCCTGACAAGGTCATGGACAGCCATGTTGGTATCATTATGCAAATATGCAAAAAGCAACATTTTTTTAAGGAAAACCATTGACTTTGTGATTTTATTAGATCTGGCTCAGCCGTCTCTCCAGATGTCTTACTAGCTCACCCAACAGCTGCAAGGGAAATGCAATACAGAGTTTTGTTTTTATTTTGTTTTCTCAATTTATGCATCAATTTCTGGTGCTTAAATACCCATTTCTGGAAAGCAGTGGGATTTCCCTGGTCTGGGGAAATAGGAAGTGTTAGCACCTCCCTGAAAGGAAGGGGTGGGATTATCATTTTGATCATTCATTCAACAAATAAGTATTACATGCTGCTATGCCAAGTGCTGTGCTAGGAACTGGGGTAAGAAATGGCAAGACCATTTATTGTGTTAGTTAATGGTATTTTTATAATCATTGTTTTCTCATCTCACCTCTCTGAAGTAGACAATATCATTATCCACACCCTCTCCCACCCCCCCACCCCCCCCCCTATTTTGCAGATGAATAAACTGAGGCTTGGAGAAATCACAAGCCCCAGGACACACAGTCAGCAAGTTGTGGAGCCAGGGGTGGGGATGAGGGAGCAGGACTGCTTGTCCTTTTACACGTGTTCCCACAGAACTGTGGATTGAGGCACGTGATTAAAGATCCTATAGGGGGAAGCGGGAGTGGCTCAGTCGATAGAGCCCCCGTTTACCATATGGGAGGCCCCGGGAAGCGAACCTGGGGCCTCCTTGTGAGGGCGGGCCGGCCCGCGCGGCCCGGTGGGCTGATGCAGCAAGACCTCACAACAGGAAACGGGTGTGGCTCAACCGATAGAGCCCCCGTTTACCATGTGTGAGGCCCCGGGTTCGCTTCCCAGGGCCTCCTTGTGAGGGCAGGCCCGCCGGCCCAGCGCAGTGGGCTGATGCAGCGGGACCTCACAGCAAGGGGGGGATAAGCAGACACGGAGAAGACACACAGCGAATGGACACAGCAAGCACAAGCAGCAAGCGGGGGATAAATAAATAAATAAATCTTTAAAAAAAAAAATAAAGACCCTATAGGGAATGGCTGTTTGCGTCAGGAAGAATTGGCCTGCATGGGTTTGCCAGTTAGTCCACACTGACTCCTCCTCCCAACCCTATCTGCACCAGTCCCAAGAAAGCTACAGAAAGAGAAGAGCCTTTTGTCTCTGAATGCCCTTCTCTTGGGACAATTGCCATTTGGTGAATCATCTGTACCTTATTCGTGTATTCCCCATCCCTTCATTGGCTCCTATCCCATGCCAGGCACAGTGCTCATCACCGGGGATACAGTGGCAATAGGAAAGCAAGAGAGGGTTTTGGGTTCTTTGGTCCAACTGTCAGGAATGGCAGGATCCTGCAGCACCTTCTTCCTTTCTCCTGAGGAGACTCCATCCCACTGGCCTCAAGCCTACTCCAGAGGTCAAGCACCAGGATCCCCTCCCCACAGAGTCACCAGATGTCCTTTCAGGGATACCCTTCTCCATCCAGGGGGCTACTGGCTACTAGAGAGGCACCTGTGTATGGGTGGGTAGGGGGTCTGAATGGCCCCCTTCTAAACACAGAGGTTGGAATGGTTGTGCCTGTCTGAGCTGGAACCCTTGTCCCCTAAGTGAAGGTGCTCAGTTGCAGCTGAAGGCAGTGGGAGCAGAAGAGAAGAGTATGGGTCCTCGGCCATTGGGAGCAGAGGTGGCCCCTTTTCCCTCCCTGGAGAGCAGGCCCACCCCTTTAGTTCCCTAACCCTGTTCTGGGAACATCAAATGCAGCTCACACTCAAAGCTGGGCTACTTGCCTGGCCCTGCCGTGGAAGCTTTTTACAACCAGAACACTGGCAAGATAGGTCAAGCACACAGCAGGGCACATTCCCTCCATCCCAGCCCCTCCCCAGAAGTCTCTTTACATCTGGGATGCGCCCTTCACAGAAAAGAAGGGAAGATACATAACCATGACGCTGTGCCCTAGGCCCAAAACAAAGGGAGTATCAAAAGCCACACACCAACAGCTAGAGTGGGCTTTCTCCACTTCACCTTTTGCCAAATGCACGCATTTTTCACCACCCAATGGTTTCCTCCTGAGGCTCTTGAACTAAGATGGGAAGAGTCTCCAGCCATCACCCTGAGGTTCAAATTTGGGTATTCAAGTAGGCTCAAGTCAGGAAGTCATCTCCCCACGCCCCTCTGGGTCAGTTAGCTTTTACTGGGGATTAAACCCAGGGCCTCATATGTGGGAAGCCGATGCTTAACCACTGAGCCACATTGGCTTCCCTGAGTTGGTTTTCTCGTTTGTTTTGCTTGTTGTTGTTTTTTGTTGTTGTTTATTATTCAGGAGGCATCAGAACCGAACCCAGACCTTCCATGTGGGAAGCGGCACTCAAGGGCTTGAGCCACATCCACTCCCAGCTTTTGTAACCTTCTAACATGACCTCCTTAGCTTAGAGCATTTTCTTGTTTTCTGGTACAAGAAGTCCAGACTCATCTTGTACTTTTCCTGCCCCAAATCTGGAATTGGCCTTTTCTCCATGTATGACCTTTATCATAATAGAAAATTGGAGGAGAAGATCACTCCTTTGTGCAATGAATGGATTGGGGGGGATGGGGGAGTGGATCATATTGTGGCAAGTTTGTGTGTTGATGGGGATAATCCAGTAGAGAGGGAGAAACTGGTGATGGGGAGGAGGTCAGAGGGTCTAGGATCCGGAGCCCTGGGAGAGGGGTGACCTCTGGTGGATGCCCAGAGGCCTCAGCTGGAACAGAGAGCCTGAAAGAGGTGCTGGGGAGGTGTTGGCTTTGGTGGTATGAAAGGGAGTAAATTCTCCTGGGTTTATGTTTTCTCACTACTTAATCTGTGGAATATGAGGTAAAGGCCATCATCTGGGAAGATTTGAGGAGAGGAATTGTGAAATGTCACCCCAAGGTCCTTTCAAATGATTCAGATTCAGCCATATGATGTAGAGTCTAGGAATCCGGGTCGGGGGACTCCTCCAGACCACGGCCGGCGCTTCTCCACCCGCCGGCTCTAGGTGCAGCAGGAAGCCCGCTTAGGGCCTGGACTCGAAACGTCTGACGAGGCTTACAGAAGGGTAATGGGCTCCTGACTCTGCCTGGGCCGCGGATCAAAGGGGAGAGGCGCTCAGGGATCGCGGGGTCCCCAGGCCTGAACCCAGGCTTGATGGCGGACGAGTGTGCAGCGAGGCAGGTGGGCATACCGCCTGTGCAAACACCCGGAAGCGTGAAACAACGTGGCGCAACCAAAGGCGCTTGAGATGTCACCACAGACAAGACATCGAGACTGGACAGCCTATACCGGCTGTCCACTAGGGGCTCCGAGGGCGAGAGGAGGAGTCTGGACTGTAACCCGAGAAACTCACCTCCTGTCTCCGGGTGCGCAGTTTCTGCCTCCTCACGCCGCAGGGATTTCCTCCTCTGATAAAGGCCTCTGTCCCATTCCTACACATCTCTAAAGCCCTAAGGCTATGCAAATTCTGGCCCAGCAACTCCACTTACAGGAATTTAATATGAAAAATACGTTTACCTGTTTAAGTGCCTTAACGCAGTCAGCAAATACTGAATATAAACGTCTACAAGGTGCTAGATGCTGTGGCTATAGCGAAGGTAGAGGTCCCTGCCCTTGTGCTGTTTACAGTCTATAGGGGTACCCCACATGAAACAAGTAAACAGCAGTTACAGAAAATATCTGTAAACTGTCGAAAGGGCTAGGAAGGAAACAAGGGGTTGAAGGAAAATAAGAGGGAAGATCTGCTTTTGATTGAGAAGGGGTGACGGGGGAAGGAGCTTTCCGTGAAAGCAGAACTGTACAAGCAAAGCCCGGGAAGGAAGAATGAGCTTAGAGCGTTCAAGAACCTGAAAGAAAAATCCCAGGCGGCTGGAGGTAAGGAGGGGGAGGGTCTCACTAGCTGTGGTGGATCAAGCATGTCCTTGTGCACCACAGTACATAGGAAGAAAATAATCTGTAAGGATAAAATAATAATAAATAGCAGCAATTGTTATTAAAGGTTCCGGAGGCCATCCCATTATACTTAGAATGAAATCCTTACTCCGCGCGGCTGCTCAAAGGTCCCCGGGTTCTGACCTTGCGTCTCCTGCTGCTCGCTAATTTTCCTTTGCAGCTATTTATCCAGCCTTGCGGCAGCTCATCACTCCGCCCCAGCACTAGGCAGATTCTAGGCCGAGGGGAGACTCTCCATACTCTCGGGCCATCGCATCCATTATTTATGTCTTATTTTTCCGTTATTTAACCATTAATTATATAATTGAGTAAAACAAAAAGCTGCAAAGAACACAATCAAAGGGCTGGTAGTGATGCGATTATACGGAATTCAGAGCTGATCGTGTAAGGAAAAAAGGGTCGGAAAGCGCCCGCGGGTCTCGAACCCAAGTAAGGGTTGTGCTGGAGAAGTCCGGCTTGCGAAGTAACCGCTAGAGCTAAAGCCGACCCGGAATTCTGCTTGCAACAGGAGCTTCTAAACTATAGCCCAATGACGCGAGTGGGGCGGGGCTGCAAGTGTTCCACGCCTCCTAGTGGCTGGCGTCACTTCATCCCGCCCTCAGCCCGGCTCCGAGTCCGGGGAGGTTGTCCAAGATGTCGTGGAGCGCTTTTGCTTTTTTCACCCTCTTCCTCGCGCCGAACCTCCGAAGGGAGCGGGTGGGCGCGAATGAGCAGATCGCGGGCCGCCTACCTAGTTCAGGCAGCCAGGCCCCGAGCAGTCCCCTCTTCCGGTGCTCCCGAGCTTACGGTGCTAACGCAGGCCCTACATAAAGCCTCCCGCGAACAAAAATAAATAAATAAAAATTAAACACTCACTCCCACACAAATCGCCAGGGAGCTGCCTGTGAGCTTGTCAAAGGCAGAGGCCAGGTCGTTTCATCTCTCCAGAACTTGGCCCAGCAGACAAAGAGTTAGTGATCAGCAAACGCTTATTGGGTGGGAAGTGTATGAATGAATGAATGATTATCAGGGCACCTGGGCCCAGAAGAATGAGCCCAGGATGGGGCCCACAGGCCCAAGACTTCAGAGCCTCAAAGCTGACGTAGAACTTCCTGATAAGGATAAAGTAAGGTAGATCATTCTTCCTTTCCCCCACCCCAGATATAAATGACAACTCCCTTTCCCTTTTTTCACTTCTTTCTTTTTGAAAGATTCAGAAGCTAATGGAAAACTGCTAACAAAGGGACTCATACCTCAAAGATAATATGTCCCCTTTTATTGAGCAGGCACCACGAGCTGGGCTCTTGGTTCAGCACTTACCTTGTTTAATGGTCAGAACAGCTCTCCGCAGGTTGATAATGTAACCCTATTTTGCAGATAAGTAAACTGACTCAGGGATCAAATAACTAAAAGATTAGGAGTTAGAAAAATAACATTATATTATATATATATATAACTATGCAGGGACAGAACCGAAGTCTGAACTCTCAGGGAATAGGACGAGTTACTGGTAGTGTCTCTGACTTCCTGTCTTGCTTTAAAATAATACAAACAACCAGTAAGCTCTACTAGACAGAGATCGTCCGTTTTGTTCTTTGCTTTCTCCCCAGTACCTAGCACAGTTTCTAGCCAGCAGGAGATGCTCCATAAACATTTGTTGAGCTAGTGACATTTGAGCATTATACTATAAACAGCTGCTGGCAACCTGAGTTTCAATCCTCACCCCCACCCCTGGCTGTGTGACTTGGAGCTCTAACTCTGCTTTTATATTCATTTTTAAATTTAAAAATAAATAAATTAAAACATGGGTACAGTAAAAATTAAAACCACTACAGGCAAAGTAAGAACCACTCTTGTTCTAAACTTGGCTACTAATCCAGACTCCTTCCCAGAAATAACAGCAGTTTAAAAAAAAGTTTGCTGTGTTACCTAGTCATCATTTTATAATTTTACATATGAAGGTAAATAAAAATATATAGATTTACTTGCGTTATGACTGTGTTTGTCTTGTTTCATTTCTTTAATATGGACTGTACTGTATGTGTCATTCTGCACTTGCTTTGTGGGAAATTCCATATTGTGTCTGGAAATCTCATTATTTATAATGGCACCCCAAGAGCAGATGAATCAGGATTTATTTTTGCCATGTCCTTGTTAGGACTGGGCCTTAAAAGTTATTTCTGGCTTTTCACTAGTTTACAAATAGTGCTCCAATAAACATTTTGCACAAGCCTGTCCATGAACAAGCGCAACTATTCCTCAAAGATAAATTCCCAGAAGTGGAATTGCTGGGCTGAAGAGTAAATGCATTTAAAATTTTAATTGCCAAATTGCCATCCAAAAATGGCATAATAATAGTAACTACCTGATAAAGGCATGGGAATTTATGCTGAAATAATGTGCCTTATTCAGGCTGGGCTCAGAGCAGGCTCAATAAACAATTACAGTAATTGCCAATGATTATTTCCCTGCCTCCATGGCCAGTCCCTAATCTGATCAAGCCCTGGCTCTGGGGCCTGGAGCCTGGGGTTAGAAATGAAAACTAGCCAGCAGAAAGGCAAGGACACAGAGGTGCATTCCAGGTGCTCCCCCTGGTGGGGAAAATGTCCCCGGACAGTATCCTTACAGTCCCCCATCTTTGTAAATCCTAAATAAGATCACATTCCTTCCTGCTCAGAACCCTGAAAGACCTGCTCTTATTCTTAGAATCAAATCCAGACCCATTAGGCTGGATGGTCTGGCAGCAACGACCTACCTTTCTGACTATATTCCTCTCCTCTTCCCTTGCTTTGCTGCAGCCACACTGCTTTCTCTTAGGTTCCTTGGGCATGTCCTCCCAGCACATTCACTCTTTCTCAGATCGCTCCCCAATCTGCAATCTCAGCCTTTAACATTCTGCTCATAAGCCACCTCCTCAGAAAATCCTTCCTTTCACCCCATCTAAAGGGCTGCCTCTCTCCTCTCCACACATCCCCCCCCCTTACTTTTGTTACATCAGCCTGTTCTCTTTCTCCAGTAAAACACTTAAGTAAATCTGAAGATTGCTAGTCAGGTAAGGGGGATAAGTACAGTAGAGAGCAAGTGTCCTGAGTACAGAGACCATATTATATTGTCTTACATCTTACTTTTGTCTCCCCAGTGCCTGCCATAGCACCTGGCAGTAGAAAGCACTCCACATTTGTTCAATGAATGGATGAATGGATAAATAAATGATACAAACAAGCAGGAGTAGAATTGAAATCGAGGGCTGCTAGGGAACAAGGCAGGACATACCTTACAGACTGTTCCCTACCCTCCCTATACTGCCCTCCAAGAGCAACAAGAAAAATCTTACCCGAGGAAGCCTTAGCCAAAAGCACTATCCTGAGTACCCTGGAGCAGAAGAAAGGGGATGGATAGCTGGGCGATGGAAGCCCAAGGGTACTTTATGACTCCCGGGTTTCAGGAGATTTCTACACCTTTGCTTCTGTAATTCTGTAAAGTAGATCCTATTGTTTGCTGGATGAGCAAACTAAGACTCAGAAAGGTACAGTAGGATGCACAGCTAGTGTCAGACCCAAAGAATGAGCATGGTTCACAAGGGGAGATATTAGAAGATGATTGTTTGCTGGTTGGCATGGCGGGACTCTCAGTGGAGAAATCTACACTGACTGGAATTAGGTGGTGGGCTCATCCATTCAGCATATCTTTAAAGCATGATTGCAGCCCTGAAAAGCCTTACAACCAAGACATGCTTGCAGGGTTTCAAGTAATATATCTGGAGTATGTAAAATCAGGGCTTCCATTTATGAGCAGGTTGTGCCATCCAAATCTGGACATTGCCACTGAGAATGACTCAATGTGAAGTGTACTCTTTGGAGTCATGCAGTGCAAAACCTGAAAAAACATACATGGCAGCCAATGGTGGTGAGGTAAGTCATCTGGAATTAGGGTATCAGTCTGAGAAATGAAAAGAGAAGAGAGATGAAATCTCAGGGGAGCACCAAGATGTAGGCTGTGCAATGCTTTCTAGAAGTTGGGCTGTGAAAGGAGAGAGTAGGAATTTTCAGTGTCTTTAGGACTAAAGAGAGCTTTGTTTTGTTTTTGGTCTTTAGGTAGGAGACTTGAGCATGTGTAAATGCTCATGGGAAGGAGGTAGGAGCAAAGAGAAATTGAAAACACACTAGAGAGAGGATGACTGATGGAGGAGGTTTTCCAGGAGGGAAGGAGTGGGATTCATAGTGGCCAAGGATTCCAGGTAGTGGCTAGTCAGGATTCCAGAAGGCTTCATGGAGGTGGTGTGCAGTCCCAGCCTTAGATGTGAGCAAGAGGACCCCATTTCCTAAGCCTAGAGCTTTATAGAGCCCTATCTGCAATTCTCTCCAACCTGTGAGAAGTCTGAGGAATCAAGGGAAAGTACAGGTAACTGTACTTTCAGGTAACTGGAACACTTAAATCACTTGCCAGAATGCCCCTGAGCCTGGTAATATGGGCCTTTTTCCCAGGACATCCTCCCAAGAACAGATCTCACCCAAGGGGAAGCCAAAGAGTGGATTGGGAGTGTGTGGGGGGAACTTGGACCTGCAGGCTGGGATGTTCATACACATGCATTCAAGTCCTCTCATGGTACGGAGGAGAGCCAAGAGAAGGGCCTCAGGTCTGGGGCCAGGGGCTAGCTCTCCCTGTACCACAACATCCCAGCATTCATAGGAGCCCAAGAATTCTCAGTTTGAGCCTGGCTTTCCAAGGCATTGTAAGGGTATATTTGTCAAAGACAGAGGATAGAACTTATTTTATTTGAGTTAGGAGTTGAATTGTTTGTGGCTTTTAAATATGTAGACATATAATACGGGGTCTCCGCTTCCAGCCAAGATGGAGTGACAAGAACTGGATTTATCTTCTTGCCTGGAACAACCAAAAAACACAGACAAAATATTTGAAACAATGGTTTTCAAGACACTGGACACCAGGCAACAAAGAATAGTGATTTCTGAGAGATGAGGAGCAATTGAGACGAGACTTACAATCTGGTGTTCAAACAGAGCAGACCTATCAATAATCACATTAAATGGCATTGGCCTAAACACCCCAATAAAAAGGAAAGACTGTCAGATTGGATATGAAAGCAAAGCCCAACTACATAATGCATACCAAAAAAAACCACTTTAAATATAAAGACACAAATAGATTAAGCATGAAAGAAAAAAGATATACCATTCTAATGCAAATCAAAAGAAAACTGGAGTACCTATATTAATATTAAAGAAAGTAGATTTCAGAGTAAAACAAATATTACCAGGGAAAAGATCATTTCATCATAATCCCAAATATTTATTCACATAATAACAGTTTCAAAATACATGAAGCATTGTAAGATGTTATTAATAGGGGAAAATGTGAGAGGGGGAGGGGTGGGGTATATAGGAATCCCCTCTATTTTCTTTGTGACTTTTCTGTTACCTAAAGCTTCTTTGAAAATAAAGAAAAATAAATAAATAAGACACTGGGAGAACATACAGAAGAAATTTTCACTGTACATAAAATATTACAGCTCTTATGGGGATGAAAGACACAATGCAAAGAAATTATTTTTATGTTTTATATATTTATTTTTTATTTTTATTATTTTGTAATTTTTATAATTTTTATTTATTTATTTTGGCATTGTTTGGGAGAGGTTTTGGATTGCAGAAGGGTTGCAACTGTGGCAAGGGAGGATCACTGGTGTGGGGTGTCAGTGATGGGGGTATGGGGAGGGATGCACCTGAGGCATGCCTCTAGAGAATATGGATGTGTTCAAGTGGTCATGGTGTGTTGTCTCAGTGGGTAGAGACCCACACAATAACTGAAAGAATTTTAAATTCCCATCCTGGGGAGTCCTGCTACATTCTCTAATAGAGTGACAAGAATCTTTAAAGTACATGGGCAGTGCCTAGTAGAGGAGGACAGACCAATACACCAGGTCCTTGATATTGATGCTTGTACTTATGAACCTTGTTCTTGTGAAATGGAAACTTAGCCTAGTATTATATATTGCCTAAGAGTTACCTCCTGAAAGCCTCCTTGTTCCTCTAATATGGCCTCTCTCTAAACCAAACTCAGCATATAAACTTACTACTTTCCCCCCAGTATGGGACATGACCCTCAGGGATAAGCCTCCCTGGCACCAAGGGATTATTACCAAGTGCCAACTAACAATGCATTTGGAAAAAGACCTTGACCAAAAAGGAGAAATATTAAATACAAATGAATTTTTATGGCTAAGAGATTTCAAAGTGAATTGAGAGATTATTCCAGAGGTTACGCTTATGCACATTTTAGGAGGCTCTCACTGACTGCTGCAGTAAACAGTGCCTCAAGCAGGGGGGCTCCTGAGGGCTCTAGAGACATCTAGACACTATAGGCAGGGCAGATAACCCCAGGAATTTAGTACCCTATCAGTGGGCCTTACCTTGGAATATATGATAACCTATCTCCTCAATGTATCAGAGTTGGGTTCATTTATAATTTTCCTACACATGGTTCTTAATGCCCCTTTTATTTGAACCTATAATTAGCACTACATCTGTTAAATATGTGTCCCAGAGACTTAAATCTTCCAGTTGTTCATATGCCAATTGAGCTCTGAATCTAAGCAGAGTTGCAGCCAACACCTACCCTCCAATTCATCAGACTCACCCAGGACAACTAACAAAAGGATGATGACAGATAGCACACATCCTAAAAAACAGAGTATCTACAACTGCAAGCAAGACAGTTTCACCCATCTGTTCTGCGGGATCTAAGCCTCCTCTTAATCAGAAACAGAGTGGCCATCACCATGCCAAAATCCTCAAGAATGAGGAATGAACAAGCATAAGGAGGGATTGAAACAATGGACTACAGAAGAAATTATTATTCTAGTAACAGATGAACTTGTAACATTGATATAAAGGCAGTGGTCACCAGAGGGTCTTAGGGGAGGGAGAGGGAAGAATAGTTGTAATGTGGGGCATTTTTGGGACATTGGAATTGTTCTGCATTGCATTGCAATGATGAATACTGGCCATTATACAGTTTGTCAAAACCTATAAAATTGTGCAGGGCAAAGTGTAAACTATAATGTAACTATAGACCATGGTTAGTAGCAATACTTAAATATGTGTTCATCAATTGTAACAAATGTGCCACGCTAATGAAAGATGTTGCTAATGGGGAAAAGTGGGAGGGAGAGGGGGTGAGGTATATGGGAATCTCCTATATTTTGGATGTAACATTTATGTAATCTAAAGTTTCTTTAAAAATCATAATTAAAAAAAAATACATGAAGCAAAAACTGATGGAACTACATGAAGAAATAGTCAAGTCCTCAATTATAGCTGAAGATTCCAATACCTCTCTCTCAATAACTGATAGAACAAGTAAACCAAAAATCCATAAGAATATAGATGACTTGAACAATACTTTGAAACAACTTGACCTAATTGACATCTACAGAATACTCTACCTATCAACAGCAGAATACACATTCTATTCAAGTGCATTTACTGGACTATTTACCAAGATAGGTCTGATTTGGGGCCATAATACAAGTCTCATTCAATTTAAAATTATTCAAGTCATAGAAAGTATGTTCTCTGACCACAATGGAATTAAATTAGAAATCAACAACAGCATAACATCTGGAAAATTCCTAAGTCAAAAAGAGATAGTAGGGGAAAGTGGATGTGACTCAAGCAATTGGGCTCCCGTCTACCATAAAAGAGGTCCAGGGTTCAATTCCTGGGGCCTCCTGATGAAGGCGAGCTGGCATGTGCAGAATGCTGGCCCGCGCAGGAGTGCTGGCTCGTGCAGAGAGCTGGCGCAGCAAGATGACACAATAAAAAGAGACACAGAGGAGAGACAATAAAAGATGCAGCAGGTCAGGGAGCCAAGGTGGCACAAGAGATTGAGCGCCTCTCTCCCACTCCGGAAGGTCCCAGAGTCAGTTCCCGGTTCTGCCTAAAAGAGAAGACAAGCAAATCAGAAGAACACACAACAAATGGACACAGAGAGCAGACAGCAAGTGTAAAACAAGGGGCGGAGGGAGTATTTATTTACTAATAAACAAATAAAACTTTTTTTTAAAAGGATAGTAGAAAGTATTTTGAACTGAATAAAAATGAAAACACAGCTTGTCAAAATTTGTGGGATACTGCTAAAGTAGTACTTAGTAGAAAATTTATAGCACTAAATATCTATATTAGAGAGGTGTCGAGTCAACTATCAGCTTCTACCTTAACTAGAAAAAAAAAAAGAAAAAATTAAACCTAAGGTGAGCAGAAAAAAGGAAATATAATAAAGACTAGAGCAGAAATTGATGAAAAAGAAAACAAAAACTTCAATAGCAAAAATCAATGACACCAAAGACCAAAGACTGGTTCATTGAAAGAATTCATAAAATTAATAAACTTGTAGCCAAAATGATCAGAGGGAGAAAAACTATAAATTAACAATATCAGGAATGAGAGAGGTGACATCACTACAAATTCTATAGATATTAAAGGTTAATAAGGGAATATTATGAACTTTATGACATAAATTTTAAAAGTTAGATAAAATGTGCAATTCCTTGAAACACACAAACTCCCAAAACTCTCTCAAGAAAAAATAAATCGTCTAGCCCAATATCCATTAATTTGAATTTATACTTAAAAACTTTCCCACTCCAGGCCAGATGGCTTCACTGGTGAATCCTACCAAACATTTAAGGAAGAAATAATACCATTTCTACATAAAATCTCCTTGAAAATTGAAGAGGAGGGAATAGTTCCCAAAATATTTTATGAGGTGAGAATTACTCTGATACTAAAACCAAACACTCTTTACAAGAAAACAACAGATCAATATCCCTTATGAACATAAATACAAAAATTCTAAAGGAAATTTCAGCAAATAAAAATCCAAACAGTATACAAAAAGGATAGTGTGTCATGACAAAGTGTGGTTTATCCCAGGAATGAACAGTTGGTTTAACATTTGAAAATCAATCAATACAATTCACTATATTAAGAAAATAAAAAATAAAAAACATATCATCATAGTAATAGATGCAGAAAAGGCATTTTAAAAATCTAGCATCCATTCCTGGTAAAAATTCTCAGCAAACTAAGAAAAGAAAGGAACTACCTGGGAGTGGATGTAGCTCAGTGGTTGAGCACTTGCTTCCCATGCATGAGGGCCAAGGTTCAATCCCCAGTGCCTCCTAAAAAAAGAAAAGTCATCCAGTTCCAAAGGATTAAATAACACTTTTTTTTACTGGCAGCTGATGTGACAGTCTATGTAGAAAATCCAATAAAAGCTACCAAAAAGTCACTAGATCTCATAAGTGAATTTAGCAAGGTTGTAGGATACAAGATCCACATAGAAAAATAATTTTATTTCTCTGCTCTAGCAACAAACTACTGGAAATTGACATTTTAAAAATAGCTTTACAATAGCATCAAAAATTATAAAATACTAGGGAGAGATATGATATGATATGATGTGATATGATATGATAGATATGATATGATGTGATATGATGGATGTGCAAGGAAATACAAAATGTTACTGAGAGAAATTAAAGAAAACCTAAACAAACAGAGAAACATACCTTGTTCACAGGACAGAAGACAATATTGTTAAGTTGTCTATTCTCTCTAAACTGATCTATACAAGATTAATACAATGTTGTATTGATTCAATACAATCCCGCTGGCTTTTTTGGTTAAAATTGGCAAGTTGATTCTAAAATTAATATAAAAGTAAAGGACCCAGATAAGTTAAAACAACTTTGGAAAAAAGGGGCAAGGTTGGAGGGCTAACACTACCTGATTTTAAGGCTACAGTAATCAAGACCATGTGGTATATTCCATGCTGTGCAGCGGCGAAGGTGGCCTGGCCGTCTTCTTCCTCCTGACGTGGGGCCTGAGCCCCAATGCTTAAGTCTGGCCAGTACTACCTGTCTCCACACTGCCCCCCAAGAGACAGGGTTAGGCTGGCGGCAGCAAAAAGGCAGAGCAGAAAAAGAAGGAGAAGATTGTCGAAGACAAAACTTTTGGTCTGAAGAATAAGAAAGGAGCAAAGCAAAAGAAGTTTCTCAAAGCTGTCACTCATCAAGTTAAGTTTGATCAACAAAATCCACATCAGATAACACAAAGTGAAGCTGAAAAGAAATGAAGAAAGATGACAAGAAGGAAGAATTGCAGGAGCTAAATGAACTGTTCAAACTTGTATTTGGTGCTCAAAAAAATAAGTAAAGGTGAAGATCCCAAATCTGTGGTATGTGCTTCTTCAAGCAAGGACAATGTAAGTTCTCTCATGACTTGACTCTAGAGAGAAAATGTGAAAAGTGAAGTATTTAGATGAAGAGATGAAGAACTTGAGGAAGATACCGTGGGATGAGAAAAAAAGCTGGAAGTAGTGAACAAGAAGCACAGTGAGGCTGTGGGGAGCCCCCCACACACCCAGTCCTCAACACATAGTTGCTTGCATGACCTAGACATAAGTTAAAGGTTAACAACCCTCCCTGGAGGGGAGAGAATGTATAGATGATATCATAAACTATAATCTGCCCAAAGCAGTAAACACCCTAGGTAAATGTCCTTCCTAGGAGCTTAGTGAAAACGTCACCAGACCCCATGCTTCATGTGACCCTAGCAGAAACTCTGTTCTCATACCCTATAGAATGTCCTTGTTCTGAAACCGCTTATATCACCCCTCATTTTCCTGTCTCTTTGCGGAGCACTATCTTCATTCCCCAACCAGCCACCATCAGAGAGTCTCTTCTGTCCGTAAGTCCCAATAAAGCTTATATATGATTCTGTACCCGGTGAGTTCTTTGGTCTTGTGGCTGCACCAACTTGTGCCCTTCAGGAGTTGGGTTGGAACAATTGGCGAGCCACAAGCCAGGAGACCAAGGACTGCTGGCAGTAGCAGGCATGATCTCAGACAATGGAGAATCCGTGGGGAAATCTCAGCTTGGCCTATAATGACCATGTGGGGAGGGGTGGCTGCCCTCTGGGACAAGTGGGGACTGCTGAGAGAATATGGGTTTGCCCAGTTGCTTTTCTGTTGTGGACCTCCACGTGAGTACAGGGACACCCTGAAAACGTCAATGGGAGTAGAGCACGTGCTGCAAGAACAGAAGATTATGAAGTTTAGTAAAGATAGCAGGCATTCTGCCACAGCAGTGGGCTGGCCATTGCTATGGGCGATATGGTTAGCTACAGCAGATTATCTAGAGAAAGACAAAGAAATCCACCGTTTGAAGGAGAAGGACTGGGAAGTGGAAGAAGATAGTCATTCAGATGCAGCAACTATAAAAGAAGGATCTTTAAATCTTAATGTTAGAATGCTTGTGCAAAGGAAGGCTAAATCACAGATACAACATCCCACACAAGCAGGAATGTTAAACAGGGCACCTGTCAGTGAAAACATGCTTGTAATAAAATATTTCAATGGAGAATTAACTGAGAGAAGGAAAAGATTCTGGAAGCAACTCTGCGAACCCCTTGCCACCTGGATGGTGCAACTGTGGGCTAGTGGAGGCTGATGGAATTAGTTCAACTGCTGGAAAGGCAGGAAAACTTAGCAACATTAATGTTACTAATAAAATAGTTTAGTTGCTTGGTTAATAAATGAAAATGACCAATTTGTTTTGAAGTAAAATCTTACTAGAGGAAAGCAGATGTGGCGCAAGCGATTGGGCTCCCATCTATCATATCCAGGGTTCGATTCCTGGGGCCTCTTGGTGAAGGCAAGCTGGCTGATGCAGAGTGCTGGCCCACGCGGAGTGCTGGCCCGCACAGGAGTGCTGGCCCATGCAGAGAGTTGGCACAGCAAGATGATGCAACAAAAAGAGACACAGAGGAAAGACAATAAGAGATGCAGCAGACCAGGAAGCTGAAGTGGCGCAAGAGATTGAGCGCCTCTCTCCCACTCCGTAAGGTCCCAGGACCACTTCCTGGTGCTGACTAAAGAGAAGATAAGCAGACACAGAAGAACACACAGTGCATGGACACAGAGAGCAGACAGCAAGGGTAAAACAATGGTGTGTGTGTGTGTGTGTGTGTGTGTGTGTGTGTGTGTGTAAATAAATAAATAACTAAACTTATTAAAAACTGTAACTATGAGTTATGATCATTTTATAGATGCCTTTATATTATAAAATAGCAAAAGGATAATATCTGAAATTGCTATAACTGGGTGGATTTAACCTAGATCTACCATTGTGATGGTAATCTTAGACTAATTTACCTTTGTTTATGGTTATTTCAGGTCTAGCCTCACCTTTGTGTGTGCTTGCTATAGCAATGTTAATTCTAAACTGAACTAAATGAAAATTCTTAAGAGCTCTACTCAAATTGCTAACAACCTTAAAATGAGGGTAATTAATCCAATTACCAAATTTCAGGAAATAAAAAGCCCTCAAAAGCTATGGAAAGATCTTTTCTAAATTATAATTAAAACAAATTAAACAATTATAATATATTCCAGAACCTGGCAGTCATTATGCTTTTAAAGTTATTCACAATTTTAGAATTTTATTAAAGAAAAGAGGTTTTAGCCTCCTGTGGAGGAAGGAAGGAAAAAGAACATCTCTTGCATAAACTATAATTGTTCCAATTTTACTTAGATTGGGTATAGTCTCCCTATGTTTACAGGATACTAATGAAATAAATTAGCATTATACAAATTAATTCTTTAAGATGATGAAAGTTGTGAGTTTCTGTTTAATGAAAGTATTACAAAACTCTTTTTAAAAAATTGTTTTTGCCTAAATTGAAATGAACAGTTGTTTTTTTTTCCTACACAGAACAGAATGAGGAATATGAGACTTAAATGGATATTAAAAGAAGTAAAAGTTTTGTGGAAGTGAATTCATAGTCAATGCTGACTAAAATTTGATAAGATTGTTTAAGGGAATGTATTTTGTCCTAAGGTAAGATGGCTGGTTTTCATAAAATCAAGGTGGAAATGGGTAATACAAGGCTTGAATGAATATAGAAAGCTGTAGAAGGTAGCATTAAGTAAGGGAATGTGTTTTGTAGAGATGAAATTTGTCTTGAGTTGAAGTAACTATAGTCTATGTGATTATGGTTGGTTACAGGAAGTTTGCAAAAGCATCTTCTAAACTGAAGTATTTAAATGGCTAATTCCAGAAAGCCATTATTAAATAGAAACCTAAATTGATATTGATAACAAAAAGTAGCTTCATAACAGAGAAACCTGTCAGAGGCTACCTCAATCTGCATTTTAAGGTGGTGATAAGGGAAAGATAATCTTGATTTCATTGGGAATCTTCAGTTTTCATAAAATAATGGAGAAAGTAGTTTTTCCTGTACTGCTAAAGTAAAATACCTGTTAATTAATGTAATCATGGTAAAGGTATAGAAGCAAAAGTAAAGTACTAAAAATAGTTAAGCACATTTGATATGTTATAAATCAAATTGGAAGTGTTTAGAAAGTATATAAAAATTAAGAGATAGACTTCAGTATTGTCAAACTCTCCTGTGCATTCAAACCAGGCCTCCAGTACCCTGCATGGTATCTCTCCATTTAAGTTATTGGCTAGCTTGGTCACTACAACCCATAAAATAATGAAAGGATCTACCACATATCTGAACATGCTCCTGAAGTGGATGGAAAGTACACTGCTGTTTTGGACCCCTGCAGCAGCCAGCAATGGCTCAATATGGCCAGATTTACTGGACATTGCCTCCAGACTGGCTCTGTTTCATAGTGCTGAAAGACGCTATGCACCAGGCTGGTGAAACACTGGAGCTTCTCTCCAAGGGCCAGTGGTGCTGCAGCATGCTGGCTGTGTGAAGGATATACCAAGAGGAGCAATAATTACCAGAGTAATGTGAGTAGAACTTAAACAAACACAATTGGCATTATGGCCTACTCTGATGGAGAGACAACATGTATGGTATTGCAAACCTGGAGCTTAAATCTATTAACTGTAGCTCAAAGAGGAACTTGTGCTTTGATTAGTGCATTGATTAGTATTAAGGGCTCTACCTATATACCTGATGAATATAATAATATCTCTTCTATTCTAGATCATATGCAGAAGAATATTGAACATGTTAAAAGTCTTTGTAAACTTAACTCACTTTCTAAGTGCCTGTAAGATGAAAGAATGGCTCTCTTAAGTATTGTCTTTATTGTGCTTGCCATATGCTTATCTGGTTGTTGCCTCTATTGTCTTTGTGAGTTTATGTCTAGGGCAGTGCCTCTCCTCATACCTCTCCTAGGCATTACCACCTCTATGGAAATTGGGGGTGGCAGTTTCTTAGACAGCATTTGAAACTTACAAGATCAAGCCCATCAGCTTCAGGAGGATGTAGCCTCTGGAGGCACCTAGACTTTCTCATTTCCATGGTCCAGTATGTCATGGCTGGCCCCCTTTTTGTGGCTGCTTACCACCATTTTCTTTATACTTATAGTAGGACCACGTATCTTCAAAATTCTAACTTAACTTTCTTTCTTCCAGAATCAGCACCTTCCAGAACAATGTATTAGTCATGTGGGGATTTCATCCAGTTCCAAATACGGTGCTGGACCCACCTTCCCTCAACTATTCAATAGAATAGTCAGAGAGTTTCACATCCCATCAGGCAGGGATACTGCCCCTAAACAGCAGGAAGCAGCTACAGAAGAATTACCATTGCCCTTCAGCTCCCTATTAAGAATAGGAGTGTCAACTCTCTGAGGGGGGTGTTGAGGCAGATTAGTATAGGAAACAGGGAAGGTGGCTGGTCAGAATAAATCCCACCAAAGACCCTGATCACAAGGTCCAGTTTGAAAGTCCCACACTCAGAAGTCCTGGATAACTCCAAACAGAAAGATCTCCTCATTGGTTCCCTGAAAGCTGACTGGTGAAGGTAGAAAGGCAACAAATCAGGACAGAAAATAGCTGGGGCCTTATTTGGGTCTATGTGGACTCTCCTTATGCCTAAATTAGCTTTTGAGGTCACTGTAGAAAACTCAGAAAATTTAGAAAGGGAAAATGTATGGTATTGGAAGCCTCCTCATAGAACTCCCCTACCTGTTACTTTGTTATCTACTAATGGAAATGTTGCTTATATACTGTTAGACCAGCACAATCTGCCCCTTATTGTTCCCCATAAACATCTTTCTTTTGACCCATAGTGCCCTAGCCAATACCTTTCTACAGTGGGCTTTGGAAGTAACCCATGCCTAAATCAAACCCAATGTTGGGTTTGCACAGACTTACCATCCTCAGGTGCTACTGGCCTTCCTTGGACCATAACTCCTGCAAATTGGACAGCATGGAACACCTTGCTGGCATGGCAGAATATGATCCATTGACAAGTTTGGAACACGACCTTCTCATTTAAGGCGGAGATTCAGCTGCCATCTTTCAATAAGAGTTGTAATTATATTTTTTCCCTTGTTAAGGGAACAGATGACTAAGCCCAGGCCTTTATTAGGATATGCTGTATATAATGGTTTAGGATGGTTAATAGCTGAGTCTGTCACCCTAGATTGCATCACCCCTGTCTGCATGGAATGACAGGAGGGAATCTGTGATGTGAGGTGGTTACCCCTTGAGTTGTGTATCAAGGCTAGATATAGAGTAAAGTGCACCCCCTGGTGGTTCTACCCATTGGCCATTTTGTGCCAGGTAGAACTGCAATTGTCACTGAAAAACACGTAATAGCTTTAGCTGTTGTCTTTTATACTGTTGCTGTGGAATGTGGATGCAATGCTTGTCCTATGGTCAATGGAAGCTGCTATGTGGGGGTGGACTGTGGGGACCCAGGGCCCACCCCCCAAGTCCTCAGCATGTAGCCGACTGTGTGACCTAAACATAAATTAAATGTTAACAACCCTCCCCAGAGGGGAAAGAATGTATATATGGTATTGTAAACTATTATCTTCCCAAAGCAGTAAATGTCCTTGGTAAATATCCTTCCTATGAACATAGTGAAAATATCACCAGACCCCATATGTACGCTTCATGTGACCCTAGCAGACACTCTGTTCTCATGCCCTTTAGACTGTCCTTGTTCTGAAACCACTTATATCACCCCTCATTTTCCTGTCTGTTTGTGGAGTGTTATCTTCATTCTCCAAACCGCTGCCATCGGAGAATCTCTCCTCTTTGTAAGTCCCAATAAAGCTTATGCCTGACTAAGTGCCAGGTGCATTTTTTGGTCTTGCAGCTGCACCAACTCATGCCCTTCAAGAATTGGGTTGGAACAGAGACGGAAAAGAAAAAACCAAAACTCAAATAGTCTGCAAACATTTTCTTGATGCTATTGAAAACAAGTATGGCTGGTTTGGGGTATGCCCTGGAGTGGGTGAGACTCACATGTATCATCATGAACTTCCTCCTGGATTTGTGTTGAAAAAAGATAAAAAGAAAGAAGAGAAAGAAGGTGAAATTTCATTAGAAGATCTAAATGAAAGATAGCATTCTGCCCTAGGTCCAAATGTTACCAAAATCACTCTAGAATCTTTTCTGTTGTGGAAGAAAAGGAAACAACAATAAAAGATTGATAAACTTGAGTAAGCTATGGAAAGAAGGAAAGCAGGCTTCAAAGCAGAGAAAGCACTAATGATAAGTGGTCATGAAGTATTTGAATTTCATCCTGGATTGGTTGAAGAGGACAAGGAGGAAGCAGATGACACCCATTACATCCAGAGATCAAGTGGTGATGAGGCTGATGATTCTATGAGCATGAATGACATAGATTTAAGCCTGTACATTCCAAGAGATGTAGATGAGACAGGTATTACTGTAGCTAGTCTTGAAAGATTCAGCACTTATACTTCAGAAAAAGATGAAAACAAATTAAGTGAAGCTTCTGGTGGTAAGGCTGAAAATGGTGAAAGAAGTGACTTTGGAAGAGGACACGAAGGAGAAGGACAAGAAAATGGAGCCATTGATGCTGTTCCTGTTGATGAAAATGCTTTTACTGGGGAAGACTTGGATTAACTAAAAGAAGTTTTAAACACACTTGATTAGAAAAATGACAACAAACAAGTCAATGAAAACATTGTCAGCTCTACATGAGTTAAAATTGACTACATTAGTTTTTTTCCACCTAGAATTCTACAACAGGATGTTTATTTCCCATGAGGAATCTGGAGGGCTTATGCTTCTCCAAAAAAGGAATATTCTTCTTATGTCTTCTCTTCCGACTTTGACTACATCTCATAGTAAGTTCAGAGTAGTTTATGTTAAATTGAAACATAATAGTCATTGCAGAAAATGATTGTTGTAACTGTCCACTCAAGTAGGAAGTGTAACTGCTTTTCCAATTTTGATTTTCATTGGGCATATGTTATTACCAGGAACAACATAAATTTAAATTTAAAATACCCTTCATTTAATGCAGTTTTTAATGAGTGATTTGATTTCCTATGTATTTATAAATTAAGAAGACTACATAAAATATGAACAGTTGTACTTTGTAAAGGAAACTGCATATGCAGATTCAGTGTTGTATGTCTTTGGACAGTTGTTGGGGGCGATGTTGTGTGAGTATAACTATCATGGCCGTCCTTTTCTCTTTCTTTGTCTTCTCCCTCTCCTTCTCCTTCTCCCTGAGTTCGCGCCGCCAAATTCCCGCGCGCGGGAATTTGTTCCCGCACGCGGGAGCCATCGTCATGCCGAGTCATTCAAATTATCCAATCATGTATCAACACCTAAGCCTTAGTG
>JAQZBX010028645.1:0-17515 GCA_029593785.1 Cabassous unicinctus
CTTCGTTGGACAGGCAACTTCTCCCAGAAGCTCATCAACGACCCTTCGTTGGACTTTCATCGGAGCCACTGGTTTGCAGCCTGCCTGTGGAGCCTGGACTTGTGCATCCCCACGGTTGCGTGAGAGACTCTTTTAAAATCTCATATCATTGACGGATATCTCCTGTTGATTCTGTTTCCCGAGAGAACCCTGACTAATACATACCCCCAATTTCAAAACTTATTATAAAGGTATAGTAATCAAAACAGTGTGGTGCTGGAAAAAGGATAGACATATAGATCAATGGAATAGAATTGAGAGTCCAAAAATAAACCGATACAGCATATATCTGATATGGGTCTAGTACAAACAATATTTAAAGAACTCTTAAACTCAACAATGAAAAAACAACACAATTAAAAAATTTAGAAATGGACAAAGGGCTTGAACAGACATTTCTCTAAAGAAAATACACAAATGGCCAAGAAGAACATGGAAGGATGCTCAATATTGTTAGTCATTTGGGAACTGCAAATCAAAAGCGAAATGATATACAACTACACACCCACTTAGATGGCCATAATAATAATAATAAAACATAAAATAAGTGCTGTTGAGGATATAGAGAAATTGGAGTGCTCATATATTGCTGGTGGGAAAGTAAAATGATGCAGCTTCCATGAAAAACATTTTGGCAGTTCTGCCAAAAGTTAAGCATAGAGTTACCATATTACCTAGCAATTCTACTTTAGGTATATATTCAAAAGAATTGAACAAGGTATTCAAACAAAAACATGCACACAAATATTCGTAGCAGCACTATTCACAATTGCCAAAAGGTAGAAATGACCCAAATGTCCATCAACTGATTAATGGATAAATTAATGGATAAACCTATAAAATGGAATATTATTCAGCCATTAAAAGAATGAAGTATTGATACATGCTACAACATGAACTTTGAAAACGTTATGCTAAGTGAAAGAAGCCAAACACTAAAGGCCACATGTATGATTCCATGTATATGAAATGTCCAGAATAGGGTAAATCTATAGACAGAAAGGAGATTCGGGTTTCCAGGGGCTGAGGGGAGGGAGAATGGGGAGTGCCTGCTTAATGGGTATGGGTTTCCTTTTAGGATGATGAAGATGTTTTGGAACTGATAGAGTTGATGATCCTAGAACATTGCAAATGTAAGAAATACCACATAATTTTACACTTTAAAATGATTCATTTTATGTTATATGAATTTTATCTCAATAAAATGTTATAATGATCCAAAGATATCAGATCTCCCCAAAGTGATCTATACATTGGAAGTTTAAAATAATGAAATCACCAACATAAAGCACAAACATGCAAAAACATGGTGCTAAATATGCTATGATAAGGACACTTGTTACCAGTATGACATTTGAAACAAGAAGGCAGAGCTGTGTCTTGTTCAACCTCAGCTGGGAATGTATATGTAGAGCCAGCAATTTACGTTTCTTGCTGCTCCGTGCATGTCCAGGAAAGAAGGCAAAGTGCCGTATAATGATTTTTGTGAGTAAGCGAATTTGCAAAATACGGAATTGGTAAATTATGAGGACTGACTGTATCTTAAGAAATACTAGCCACATAGCAAGTGCTCAATAGCTACATGGGGTTAGTGACTCTTGCATTGAACAGTGCTGGTCTAGAGGTCCTGGTTCCCAGTGAGGGGATGCTTCTACTTGCAGACACAGGGCTTATGCCCTTTGAGTTTGGAGATTCTCTCTTACCTGGTTGTCTCAAATCTTTCCCTGAGTTTAAACACTTACCTATTGAAGGTGCTTTTTCACAATATATTTTATAGTCATCACTAATTCTCTCTATGGCCAACTTTGGATTCTTATAGCAGAGTTCCTCAAAGGTCATTTTGCTTAAGTCTGTTAGGGAAAAACAGGGGTAGAGTCTAGTTGCCCACTCTGAGTTCAAAGATTCATATTCTCTTGTTGAAGAGTTTACCTTTAAAATGTTATTGAAATAGAACAACAATTTTTTTAAAGATTTATTTGTATTTATTTACTTTATCCATTTTAACCCTCCTCTCTTCCCCCCCTCCCCCCATTTCTGCTGTTTTGTGTCCATTCGCTGGGCAATTCTCTGTGTCTATTTCCTGCCCTCTCCTCTCATCCTTCTCCTCCTGTCTTCACCGGGATTCGATCCTGGGGACCTCTGATGTGGGAGAAAGGCATTCTGCCACCTGTGTCACCTCAGTTCCTGGTTTTTCGGTGTGTCTCATCTTGTCTCTTCCTTGTTTCTCTCTCCTGTTATGTCATCATCTTGCTGCATGTCTTGGCGGGGCCTGGCATGCCTGTGCACGGGGACTGGAGGCCCGCACCTTCTATATATATTTTTTTATTTTACCGGGAGGTCCCGGGGATCGAACCCAGGTCCCTCCATATGGGAGACAGACGCCCAACCATTTGAGCCACATCCGCCCCAGAACAATAATGTTTTAATGGAATGTTTCCATAAGGAATACAAGTTCCCTAGGACAAAGGAAGGAAGCAAGGAAATACAGCCTCCACTCCCATCCAGAGTAAAGGATTCTGCCCTTCTCAGGGAAACCTGACCATGAAAGTTTACAGCTTGAAGGATGCTAGGGTAACTGAGGTAAGATTGTAAAAGAGCTACTAATTGTTTAACAGACATACAAGAAGTAACTCATCCAAGTAAATGCTGACCCTTTCAAAGCAGCCATCTGTTGTAGGAAGGATGTAGAAATGCAGTCCAAACATTCTGCTACTGCTTCAAAGAACTTGATGTATTTAGGGGTAATGCATGGCAAATAATCTGCTAGGACCTTTCTCTTCCTCGGCTCTGCCTTTGAGAGTTTCTTTCAGAATCAACAGCTCAAATATATGAATGTCACCTATAGTTACAAATTCTTGTCCTTTAAAGGTGAATAAATTTTTCTAAAAATAGCCAAATGTCTTCTCTAGCTTTGTGTGGTGAATTAAGAGGGAAGACCTTTTTGTATCCCAAAGGAGGTGGAACAACATGGTCAAGACTTCAAGGGAAGGTTTACCAGTGTTCTGGGAAATAGAAGTAAAAGGCAGTATCTTGCCTCCTCCCAAGGTAAAAATACTCGTTTGTGTTGTGTGTTCAGGGGTTTGGTGCAAATCTAATAGCATGCAGTTCTCCCAGAACTCTCAGGGCAGTCTAGGACTTTCTGAACATATACTTTGGAGTCTAGACGGATGTGGGCCCACAAATGTCAATCATCCTATGTTATCATCATCATCATCATGGTATTTTCACCTCTCTGCAACTAGTTTCTCCCATGAAAGATGAGCTTATTCTAGCTCTGGTGCTCTGTGATAAACAGTGTTACAGTCTGAGGGGAGGCATCAGCCTACCTGGGAGTCAGGGTCCAGCTTGCAAATGCATAGGATTTGTGTTTGCAAGATGGCCAGGCTTGCCTTGAGGTAAAGCATTGGTGGAGGAAGCAATGATGTGGGGGAGCAGGGGAAAGAGAGGGAGTTTCCATGGACGGTGGCTCACACTCTTTCTAGCCACCCTCTGACACTCCATGGCCACCAAAGTAATGCCTATTACCCAACATGTGCATGGTGAAATTTACCATCCATCCCTTCTTCTGCTTTCCCCTTGATTTCTAGGAGAAATTCTGGAATGCTTGGATTTTTGGGAGAATATGGAACCTCTAAGTAAAAAGCCTTTCATTCTAGATTTAACCAACTCATACCCATAAAGCATGCATATGAGTCCTCAAATGGGCAAGCATACAAGACATTTTGTTTTGTATATGAAAGGCACATTGAAGTTTTAAAATAATTGTGTTACATTTTTTTAGTGTAATCAACAACTCCCATTTATTGAGCACCTCTTTGCTATGTAAACACATTACCTCTAATCCTCTCAACAATCCTCCAAAGTAGGTGCCATTACCCTCATTTTATAGGAAATGAGGCCCAGAGAGGTGAAGTAACTTGCCCAAGCCCGCTGAGCTAGTGAGTGGTGAAACTGAAGTTTCAAAGCTTATGCTTTCTTTATCAGTGTTTTTCAAACACTGATCATCATAACTCATTATTATGCTGAAAAAGAAATTTAGTAAGTCACTTTCAGCTTTTAAAAAATGAAATAGAATGGAATAGAGATTATTAACATGCATCATCTTATATAATAAGGGCAAGTATTGCTCTGTAAAATTTGTATTTCATATATATGCACATACCCAGGTATATGTTCCCTGGGTCATGATCTCAAATATATTTCTTGCTGTGGATTGAAGTTTGAGAAATACTGCAGTACTCCAACTGCCTCTGCATAGATAATTAAAGCAGTCTGTTCAATTTGAATAATAATGGCTAGCATTTATGGGATTTTTACTATTACCAAACATTGTGCTGATAGCTTTCATAGATTATCTTGCTTCATCTTTACAACAAGCCTGTCTCATTCCCATTTTACAGATGAGAAACTGGCTCTGGTTTATACAGCCAATAGTAAAGCTAGTATATAAACCCAGACCTCCGGGACAGCAGAGTCTTGTGCTCCTAACTACTGCTTTCCACTGCCGGGGATGAGCTTGTATGTCATATGTGGGGATGGTTATTAAAAATGTATTCACAGATAGATGAACAAAATGTGGTTTGTACATATAGTAGAATATTATTCAGGCATTAAAAATGAATGAAATTCTGATACATGCCACTACATGGATGAACCCTGAAGACATCGTGCTGAATGAAATAAGCCAGACACAAAAAGACGAACATTGCATGATTCCACTTACATGATATAGCTAGAATAAGCAACTTCATAGAGACAGCAAGTAGAATACTGGTTACCAGGGGCCAGGGAGAAGGGAGAATAGGAAGTTAGGGAGTTAATGCTTAATGAGTACAGAGTTTTTGTTTGGAGTGATGAAAAAGTTTTGGTAATGGATGGTGGTGATGGTAGCACAAAATTGTGAATGTAATTAATACCACCAAATTTATATATATTTATATAAATTTATATATAATAAATAAATAAATAAATATATATATATATCCCAAATAAAAGTTAAAAAAATGTATTCACAGAAATGCCTTGGATCTAATTCTGAGAGAGGTGTGGTGAGGTGGAATATGCTTATCAGATGCATGGAGTGAAGTATCTAGTGTAACTGAGGCAATGCTTTGGTGGGCATGAGTCGGACCAAACCTGAGTGCTCTGGTTGCCTTTGAGCCAGTTGGGGGCTCCACAGTCTGTCTGGATTCAAATCCTGGCTCTCCCACTTACTATGTGACCTTAGGCAGTCGCTTTGCCTCTCTGGGCCTCAATTACTCAGTACTTACCTCATAGATTATTGTGACGATCAAATGAGCTAATAGTTGCATTGCACAGTACTGATGCACAGAAAATAATGACTATATGTTAAATATTAATATTTCCCAGTTGCCTCTAAGTAAGGATCATAAACATTACAATGAGCGCCCTTACCTTCCAGAAACACTTGAGACTTCAGTTCCACCTGGAGAGATCCTCCTTGTCTCAGGTCCTCAGTTGCTATCTTTTGCCACTGTAGAGACTCCATTTCCTCCATGTTAGCTAAAGCCTGGCTTAACTCCAGAGATTCATGAATCCTCTTAAATAGAAGAATGCTCTCCTCTTTACTGGGAGATTCTTTTTTATGCTGCTTGATGTTTATGACACTGCTCTGAGTCTAAGAGAAGGAGGGTAGCGGTTGGAGGCACACAGCATTTGCTGCAGGAACTATGCCAGCAGCAAGATTTCTGTAAGAGTTCATTCTTTCTATGCCTTCCTGTCACACAGACTTATGCTGATTGCTTTCAATTTGTTAAGAATGATTGCTTCTTTACATCCAACCCCTGCCCTTTTCTATTCAAGCCTATTTTCTATAAGGGAGGAATTCCATATGAATGTGAATTCTTCAAAGTCAGCTTATACCCTTGAGTCCTTTCCTAATGTTTTTTGAACCCGTTGACTCCAGGAAAAATAAAAATTTCATTTACTTTAACAAATGAGGTTTCTAATAGAGCAGTTACTTTTCTTTACTTTCCTTCCCTCAACCTCATGATCCCTCCCCAACCCAAAGTCCTTCCTACTGTAAAAAGGAGAAACCAGTAGTCCTCTTCTTCCAGGAATTGGTCATAACAAGGACTGAGCATCTGAAACCCAAACACAACACAAGCATTATGACATGAGTGCTCAGCGCACTGCATCTCTCCAGCTTGTGTCACCTTGGAGCAGAGTAGGTTACAGATTTTGGACACTCTAATTTGGAGATTCAGTGAAACATCAAACATCAGCCATGATCAACCGAGAGCCACTCCTTTCCCTCTCTGAATATGAGCAGTTCACATAACCTCTCACTATCTTGGAGAACAGTAATCAATATTTATTTAAGAAGAGATAAAACAAATAATTTACTCAAGGACAATTACTTGACATCTGTATAGTGCTTCATTCCTTTCCAAAGTACTATCTCATTTAATTCTCAAAACAGCTCTGAAAGCCAAGTATCTCCTTTTGGGGTATGTGTTTACTCTTACATTTCCCACTTAAAGGCCTTATCCATTTGTGAAGAACAACTCATTACATTAAAACAAAACAAAACAACCTATGAGTCAGTGCTTAGCTAGATTTATTTATCCATAGTTTCACTTTTGCTATTTATTTGACAAGTATTTTCTAAGTGCTTATGTACCAAATTGCTGGGCATATAGAGATCAATGTACTATAAGCCTTGTTCTCAAGGAACTCACCTTCCAGCATGATGAACTTCATAGCATGCTATGATAGGATATGAACAAAGATCTCTGGGAGCAGAGAGGAGGGAACACTGATTTCTACTTGGATCATGGAGATTCAGGAAGAATCCATAAAGGCAAGAAGATCTTAACTAGAATTTGGAGCTTGTAGGATACGTAGAAGCTCACCATGTGGAAACTGAGTAACAACATTCCAGGCAGTGGAAGAGCTTATGTAAAAGCACAGAAATGGGAAAGGATATATTTGAGAACATTGAGCATTCCAGTGTGGCTGAAATGTACTATTCTTGAAAAGAGCATGGGATATGGACAAGTGGCAAAAAATGAGGCTAGGAAGGTTGGTTGGCACTATACTTGAGGGACTTATTGCCTTGCTAAGTAGTCATGATTTTGCAGGCAATGAGTTGCAAACAATTTTGAAAGAATGTAAGATCATATCCACAAAGCATCCCTAGCCTTGCTGCCAAAAGGTGAGTTTAAGGACATGGGTTTTATTTCTTTGTCAGATCTCCAGGGTTCCTGGAGTACTGGGAGTGAAATATGTTCCTGAGAGAATTCAGCTCAATGACTGAATATTAGAAATACATAATGTAATATAATGCTACTGACTAATAGATAAGTCTCAATATATAAAAATATGAATAACAAATAGGTATGTGTGAAATGAATACCCTATAAATATCTCTTTGAGTTTTAAAAAAATTAGGACTATCTAATAACTAATAAATAAATGATTAAGTTGATTTTTTAAGAAATAGTACTTATAGGATTTCCATTAGAGAAAATAATCAGATATACAGCAAACTAGTAGTAACAAATTAGTTAATGACTATGATAAAACAGTATCTAAAAACCCTGTAATTGTTTTTGTTAGGATTTATTAGGGCTTTCTTCAGAATTAGCTTATCTGTCACTTGGTAAACCTTCCCAAACACTTGGTAAACACTTCTCAGAGCCGTGTGTCACGCAATAGATCAAGTGTCTGCAATTTTTTTCTGTAAAGGTCCAGGTAGTAAATATTTGAGGCTTTGTGGGCCATATGGTCTCATTGCTAAACTTTAACATTGTAGCATGAAAGCAGCCATGGACAGTGCACAAAGAAATGGGCATGGCTGTATTCCAATAAAACGAAATTGTTTTGGAAAATTTAAATTTAAATTTCATATAGTTTCCATGTGTCACAAAATATTCTTTTGATTTTTTTTAAACCATTTAAAAATGTAAAACCTTTCTTAGCTTGCTGGCCTTGCAAATACAGACTGAGCCGGATTTGGCCTATGGGTGATAGCTTGCTGACGCTGCAATAGACTGAGCATGAATCTGGACACTAGTTCAGCATTTGTCAGGAAAAAGCAGTAAGACCTTAGACCATGGTCCATCATCTGGACAATGACAAGGGAAGGGGAGGGGCTCTCTAAGGTCCTGCCTTGTTCTAAAGCTCTGTGGGTCTAATCAAGAGTTGGAAGAGGACAAATATTTGTGTTTCTTCTGCTTGCCAGACACCGTACATGCAGTGTCTTTCTCTGAGTGAAGCATTATAATCCCCACATACCAATGAGGAAATCAAGGATCAGAGGGGCCAGCAACTTTCTAGCTAAGATTAAACAATTTGGAAGTGGAGAAACTGAAATTCAAACTAACGTCTGTCTGCATTTCTCACTAAATCTGTGTCCTTTACACCTTCATCTCAGACTTTCTCTTTTTTAAATTAAGGAATTTTTAGTTTAATTTCTTGTCACCCAATTTAGCCTTTTGCATATCACTGCCAGTTTCTATCAAACTCTTTATTCCGGCTATTTCAGCACCTTCTCTCAGTTCTCCCCTCCTCAGTTAGAACAGACAGCAGATATTTAGGCTGATGCTCTGGCTTCAAGGTTCACAAGCTCTTCTCTCTACCTATTTGCCCCTTCCAATATAATATCCTAAACATATCTATAAACTTCCTAAATCCACAAATAGAATCATAAAATATGATCTTTGTCCCAGCCCTCATTTTACATATGAAGACAAAGAAGCCTAGAGAAATTAAAGCACTTAGAATTTGAGTTTATCCAAGACCACACAGCTAAGTGTGGACAGAGCCTGGACTTAAACCATTACTTTTCCTTCTCTTCCATGCAGGTGCCATTTCCCTATCCATGAGTCAGAAGTCAGAAGATAGGCATATTGGTTGGCATGCCATTGGCACTCAACAAAGGTTTACTGAATAATTGGAGGATGAACAGATGGACAAAAATCAGAGGTTTCGCAGAGTCACTCATCTCAAACTAGGTAAGAGAGTTTTGGCACAAGAAGAAAAGTGGGTCATTTCCAACTGGGATTGATTGACTCATACATTCAACAAATGTCTATTGAACCAGGCAGTGGTCTTGAAAAAAATAGACAAAAATCACTCATATCATAGGGAGAAAGAAAATAAACAAAAGAAGTTTATAGACACACACACATATGTACATATATAAACATATGTACATATTATATAGCTATTAGAAATGTAATGCAAACATATTGTATGTTTATATAATGATGTATATTATATGCACATATGTATATATGTACATTGTAAGGATTATACATGTCTCACTGATAGATGATAGATTATATAGATAGAGAGCGAGAGAGAGAGAGATGAGAGAGAGAGAAATTCTCAGAAGAAAAACTCAGGAGGTGGGGTTGAGATTTTATATAAATTGGCCATGGAAGGCCACACTGAGAAGGTGACTCTTGGCTGAAGACCTAGGAAGTGACCCAGTGGTGCAGGCGTCTGCATGTTACACACAGCACTTGCAGCTCAGTTGAGATGGCCATAGGCCATCTCCATGGCTGGAGAGTAGAGCAGAAGGGGGAGAGCAATAGATGGAGCCAGAGACAGGGAGGTGGAATGCAATCATGTAGGCCCTTGTCAGGTCTTTGTAAGAACTTTGGAGTTTACACTGAGGCAAAAAGCCACCTGTTTTCAAGGTCTCACTTCCTTTGCCTGTTTTCGGGTCAATTATAAGATTTATGTTTTAACAGCATCACTGTAGCTGGTGCGGACACAAGTCTGTTGATGGGGCAAGGACATCTGGATATGGAATCTGACCTCTTCAGGACAGGATTCACGGATAGAACAGAGTTGGGTGTGAGAGAAAGAGGTGATATCAAGAGTTTTCATTTGAGAAACTTTGATAGAGGCCAATCTTAGCCATTTATACATACCTTCAATATCTTTGCTAAAGACCAAGCTCCAGGCAAAAGGTTTTGTTACAGGGATGTGCTAATAAGGGAAACACAATCCTAGTATAAGCCTCAACAAAGAGCAGGGCTTTCATGAATCGAGAATTGTGCAAAGAAAAGCTTTGGCTGTGGATCCACTGGCTGAGGGCCAGGACACTAGGGCACCCTCTGGTCGGACAACACCTAGATGTGCAACCTTCCATAACTGTGGTTAGTTGGAAATCATGCTGGACTTAAGAGTCCAGAACTCCTGGTTTCTGATCCCGGTTCATCCACTAGCCAGCTGTGTGTCTTTGGAAGAACTCACTTACCCTCTCTGAGTCTCATTTTCCTCTTGCATACAACAGAGGCAACAATATCCCCCTGCCTGACCCTTGGAGGTGCTAAGAGGCATAAAGAAGACAACGTGTGTGAATGTGCTTTATAAGGTATATACTTTTAAGATGCACTAAATACTTTCCTGTGTATGCCCATTTGCCCCTCTAGAGCCTCCCCTTCTTCACCCTGCTGTGCCTTGGGAGATTAACCACATCAATAGGCTCCCTTAGTTTCTGGTTGGGTTCATCCATGAGGCCTGGCAGGAGATGGGAAAGCCAGAGGAGTGAGGTTGGAATATTTATTCCCCCTGCTTCCTTCCTGCCAGATCACTGGGGGTTGGCAGCAACCCTTTACAAAGATTATAGCCTCTGCCAAGGTCCCACTCCACACAGGGCTTTCCTTCCTGGTTCTGGTAGCTGCTCCCTCTCTTTACTCTTCAGGCTAGGAGTGATAAAGGTGCCCTCTCTTACTGGCCTTGGAGTATTGCACTATCTCCTGTGGTTTCCCAACATCCTGCCCATTCCTTTGTAAGTAGCTCTTTTGATTCACTCTCCATCTGTTACCCAACTTCACTCTGCCATTTGTTTTCACACACACACACACACACACATACACACACACACACACATATACACTTTTTAATTTTTTAAAAGATACTTAGATTACATAAATGTTTCATGCATAAAAAATATAGGAGATTCTCATATGCCCTACTCCCTACCCCTCCCACATTTTCCCACATTAACAACATCCTTCATTAGTGTGGTACATTTGTTACAATTGATGAACACATATTGGAGCATTGCCACTAAGCGTGGATTATAGTTTACATTGTAGTTTACACTCTCTCCCACACAATTTTGTAAATTCTGACAAGATATATAATGGCCTGTATCTGTCATTGCAATGTCTTTCAGGACAATTCCCAAGTCCCCAAAATGCCCCCATATTACACCTATTTTTCCCTCTCCCTCTTCTCAGAACCTCTGGTGGCCACTGCCTCCACATCAATAATAAAAGTTCTTCCATTGCTAGAGTCATAATAAGTCTATAGTAGAATAACAGTAAGTCTACTCTAGTCCATCATTCATTCCCCAATTCTGAGGATTCTGGGATGGTGATGCCCACTCTGCCTCTAATTGAGAGGAGACTTAGATCCCATGGGGCAGATGGATGGGACTATCTTGCTTGCAGTTGCAGACTCTACAATAGTCAGGCTTTACTACTCAGTGCTGTGTGTGGGTCTCACTTCCAGTGAATCTTCAAGATATTTTATCTAATGTTTTGGGATAAGAATAAATGACTCCAAACTGGCCATTTCCTTGCTGGCTAGTCAAGGAAAGAGAGACCCTGCATTTCAATACATGATGCTTGGAGTTGAATTTTCAAAGCTTCTCTTGATAGAACACTCTCATGGTCATGGTTTTGGAAGACTTTGTGTAAGGAGGAAGTGAAGAAAGAATAGAAGGTGGATACTGACCATCTCTCTCCAACTCCCCAAGTCATTCTATTTTGGAGTTTTAACCAGTTCTTGGGAATTTGTATGACTTGCTCTTAAGAGATCAACCAACCCTTCAATTTGTGAAGGATTATGTGAGTAATTATATAGTTAACTTAGTCAGTATAGATGAGCAGGCAAGATTTGGGGTCAGTCTTGACCTAATCTGCCAGATACTAACCCATTTCTGAGAAGCCCAGCCTACCTTGCAGATCTCCTTCTGGGCTTTGGGAATCCAGGGGTTCACATCCCCAGAGGGCAGCATCTCCTTCAAGCCCTGAATGGTTTGGGATTTGAGTGGTAGGTGTGAACCAATCTGTTCATTTAGGTAGAGCTTGCAGATCCTGTCGCCCAGCATGTGCCGATAGACAGCATTCCCATTCTGCCTGTTACTCATCAGGACACTGAGGAAATAGTGCAGATCTTGCCAGAAGTCCAGGAGTTGGGTCTCTACTTTCAAATTCTTCTTCTTCAGGTGGTGACGGAAGGGATTCCCTGCAAAGGCATCAGCACACAAGGCCAAGTGGGTGTACCTTAAAGACAGACTTTGCTTGATTGCCTTCTTGAGTGTCATCGGGGAAGAGTGACTGATGATGGGGGTGAGAGTCCTCAGGTGGGTAGAGAACTTTGTCTCAAAGAGGCCCTCCATGTGGAGGTGGTTCTTGGCTTTCTTCTTCATGCTGGATCTCTTGGCACAGAGAAAATTCTTTTCCAGGGGACTGTTCATTCTTTCCTTTGTATGGGCCACTTTCAGGGAAGGCATTTGTTTAACCACCTTCTCCTGAGGACATAGCTCTTGTGGGGGCAGACTGGCAGTGTTTGGTTTGGAGTGAATGGGTGGCTGTTCCATTTCCAGAGACCAAGAGCCATGGTCTATCAACTGCCACAGCTTCCTTTTGTTCTTCCTGCTCGAGTACCATTTCTGGGGATGGTGGCTCTTATTGATGCTCATGTTCAGAGGGAGTCCTCCCGTGTGGGTATAGCAAATACTGCACAGGCGAGTCTCATATTCCTGCATCAGACCCTGGCATGATTCTTCCTTAGCCATTCTTGTCTTGGCGTGGGTGTAAAAGTTGGGGAGCCAGTAGCTCTGGAGTTTGAACAGAGCCACTTTCTGCATGTGACTCAGAAGCTCTCTCCTGGTGGTTGACTGTTTTGGGTGCCAGATGGAGAGGTTCAGGAGGGCCTCTGAAAACAGCGTAGAGAGATGAAAGGTGAAAATGATGGGATGGCGGTAATGGTGGTGACATTAGAGGGATTTCTGAATTTTTTCTAAATGTTTTTGTCTATGGCATTTCATTAGTTCTTCACTCAACTCTGGGATGTGGATAGTCAAATACACCAATGACACCTTCTTAGGGTTTTCCCAGTATACAGTGGTCACTTTCTCTGGTTACTTGCCTTCTTCCTCATAGAATTAAGCCATTTTATGGAAGTCCTGGAATTTTGTTTGTTTGTTTGTTTGGTTTTTTTTAGACTATTGGATGTTATCGAAAAGAAAATCAAAAACCACAAGGAAAAAATGTTTAAGAACAAGAGACAAGTACCTCTGAATGGGATTCCTCATGGTCAGATCTGACTGGAGAAGGGGGTTCAGACTGGATAATTTGAAGGAGTTCTTACTAGCCCTGAATTTAATGTCATCAATTCAAAAAGACCTACATGAATAGAGAGGGCTGTGACTAATCCTAAATGGCAGATCTTTTGGAACATATTAGTATTCAGATTAGGAATGTCTCCTCACTTAATAAATTTAAATTTGGATGAATCGGAATGTCTAGAGCAGGGGTTGATAAACTTTTTATGTGATGAACAAGATAGCAAATATTTTAAGCTTTGTGAGCCACATACAGTCTTTGTGGCATAGTCTTCTTCTATTTTTTAACCCCTTAAAAATGAAAACAAAACAAAAACAAAAACACACATTCTTATCACGCAGGCCACATGGACCACATTTGGGCCATGGGCTTTAGTTTGTTCTACAGAACCCCAATTTTAAAAAATTACTGAGCCATGCAGACTCAGAATTTATCCTATTCCTATCCCAATTCCTCTTCACTCCCCGCAGCCAACTTGCACTGGCAGCCAATAACTCATGAAGAAGCAAAGTGCAAGCCTAGGTGCAGCCAGTGGGATTCTGGCTGTCCTGATACACAGGAAAGTGAAAAGGAGGCAGGTCTGCAAAGCAAAAGGCTGAGGGTTATCAGACGCTAGACTGGTTTTTTGTTGTTACCCCCCAAGGATTTCCTTTCAAATATGCATTATAATCTTACTGATGTTCATGTTGCAGAGAGTCACCACCTTGGAACCCTCTTGCAGATGGGTGGCCTTCAGCACAAGCAGGAGGGACAGGTAGTGGTCTTTCCGTTCCAGGTCCATCTCATCTATGCTCAGGATCTTCTCAGCAAGGATCCAGAAATCTAACAGCTCTTCACCTACAGATCAGACAGGAAAGGCACAGAGCTGCACCTCAATCTCGCTCCTTTGGCAGTTGTATCTGGGTGGAGCAAATGATACCCCCCACCAGCCTGCTGTACTGCCTCAAACATCACTAGTCACTCTTTGGGGTTAAAGCCTTATCTTCAGAAAAGCCCTAATGCGTGTGGTGGTGGGAGATGGGGGCTTGAGGGTGCAGGGAGAGAACATGTCAGGGACTTAAAGGATAGAGCTCTTTTGTGAACTTTTAAATTAGAAAACTGCCACTTTAGGAAAAACTGCAGGGCTGTGAGATGGATCATGAGACATACGAGTTTTGTCCAAAAAATGAGGATCAGGAAGAGAAAACATTTCCTGAATCATGGGTCCAGAGCAGCCTGCAGAAGCACACTGGTACCAAAGGCTATCCCCGTTTCTCAGCGTTGCCAAGGCTAACCTCTGGGTGACAAACTGAAAGGTACAATCTGTTCAGTTCCTCCCTACCTGCTCCCTGGAAACCCAGGATTTTACCCTTAAAATAGGGCTTATCCCTGGGCGGAGCTTAAAGTTACTGAACTGTAGTGTCAGCCAGAGCCAGGTGCCAGCATTCTAGCAACTGCTGGACCAACAGAACAGGAAGTAGAAGGTTGCTGGCCAGTGCTTCCCAACACTTTCACCGTAGGGATGTACTTATCTTTTGTTCCCTGTCTGACTATGCAGCTCAGTGGTGGTTCTACGAGGCACGGACTTGCCATTCTTGTTCACCCCTGTATCCCTAGCTACCAACAAGATACCATAGTGGGACTCAATAGATAGTGTTAAATAAGTGAATGACAGGAACCCTGACTGCTTTTACTTAACCTACACTCTGAACCTCAGTTTTCACAGATTTTTATCCAAACTACATTATTAAACATTTTAAAAATATTTACCACAAACATACCTAACTGCCAGTCAGGGTTCCAAGCATCCTGGAAACTGTTAAGGACATGAAGAGGCCTCAAGGACACCTGTGAGCACCCACCTGCACTGCCCTTCAGGAAAGAGCAGAAGCGCCACATCCCTCTGACCCCGCCAATGCATTTCTGGAGTAGCCACTGGTCTGCCTTTCTCCATCTTATCATCTTGGCTGTCAGGAAAGCCCACAGTAAGAGAGCAAGAATGAACTCTTCTCTTAGCCCCTCTCTCAGCCTTGCACACAGCCACACCCCTACTTGCTCAGTGTGAATGAGGAAAAATGGTGGCCCCTTAGATGAGCTGATTATGCAGTGTTTTTGAAGCTAGGCATCAGATGTCCCCTCTGCCATAATGCTAGGTGGCATGAGAGGGACCAACAAGTGTGCATGCAACCCACAGCTCAAAAATGTCCTCCAGCAAGGCCCTCCCTTCTACGCACCCCACCTGACAGCAATTTGGCTCTTAGGGTGCATTTAATCCAATTTTCCTAATACTTAACATTGAAGGAGGAAGTTGAGTATAAGGAATGATTTGTTATAACATTTTACTCCATGGATGCTCCTGAATCTTAACTTTTGGTGCAGAACATACTTAATTTCCTTTGGCTAATGGTCAGGCTACTAATGCAACCCTGGTTGGGAATTTTATTCATGCTTTCTTTTAACAAATATTTGTTATATGCCTACTAAGTGTCAGGCACTGTTCTAAATGCTTGGGATGCATAAACAAACATCCTTGCCCTCAAGAAGCTTACATTCTAGTAAAGGAAACAGACAATAAGCAATGAGCATAATAAAATAACTATGTTATCTACTAAGTTTTGCAGGTTATGAGTACTACAGAAAAAAGACAAAATAGAGCAGGGTAAAGGGAATTGGGAATGCTGGGGGCAGGGCTGGAGGAGTGGGTAGGATATAGTATTAAACAGGGCCATTGGGGTGGGTGCAAATTTGCACCAAGATTCGAGTAGGTGAGAGAGGGAGCCAAGCGGACATCTGGAGGAAGAGCATTGCAGAGGGAGGGACCTGCCGGTGTAATGTCCTAGGGAGGGAATGTGTCCGGTATTATTTGAGGAACCACAAGGAGCCCAATGTGCATGGATGGAGTGAGCCAAGGGAAGAGTAGGAAATGGAGTCCAAGAGGAAATGGGGCTAGGTCTCTAGGATCTTGAAAGGCCGTTGCAGGGAGTTTGAATTTCACTCTGAAATAAGAGCTGTTGGTGGGGGTTGAGGGGATGAGCAGAGGAGTGACGTGATATGACTTCCATTTAAAAATCTCACTCTGGCTATTGAGCAGCAGTATAAGAGTATAAGCAGGAAGACTAATTCAGAGATGAATGCAGTACCCAGGTGAGAAATGAAGGTGGCTCAGACCAGAATGGTAGCAGTGATGGTGGCGAGATTTGTTCGGTTGGTTCTGGATATATTTTAGGCAATTTTACCACATTCTTTAGCCACCAATAATTCTCTCATTTCTGGCTGCAGAGAGACAAAGAAACCAGCCCATCTGACTCCTACCTATTGCTCTAGGTACCAATTTTTCAGCCCAAGCTTTCACCCATTGCCTTAAGATGAGCTGGGTGACCTGCATGTCTAAAGCTACAAAGGCAGCCAGAATGTGTACCATAATGTAGGACTGACAGGCACAGGGATCGTTATGTAGGCTGGATTCCCATGTTTCTAAACACATGCATGCATGCACACGCACACACAGAGGCACAAATGCTTACCTCCTTCTGGGGACTTAATGAAACTGATGAGTTCCTGACAGAGAATGTACTGGAAACATAAGTTGGTTTTACAGAAAAAAGGTAACCGGTATTTTTCCAACCACGTCAATAATCCTTTGTACTTGGCAATCTAGTCCAAACAAAATAGGAATGGAAAAGAGATGTGGAAAGGTTAAGAAATGTAGTTTATCAAGGGAGCAATTAATAGCCTCACATTCACAGTATTTGGCCTGGAGGAGAGGAAATATTGAAAAATAGGATCTAAGAGGAGAGGCAGCTTGGGTTGGGGCTCCCAAAGAAGTGAATGGATTGATAGGGAAGGACAGTCTTGATCTTTCATTTAAAAAAAAAAAAAAAAAGTCTTCCTTAATCCTGGGTGAAGTTGTTTAAAATAAGATCTACTATCTGCTTGACAGAGAAAAAGCAGGTGAGATTTGTGTCTGTGCTGTCAGGTCATAATTCTATCCAGCCTGCTTCTTTGTAAACACTTATAATTTCTCCAAAGCCCCCAATATAAACTGTAAAAAATGTACAAGAACACACAAAGACTCACACATGACATCATTCAGAGTATAGCATGGATCCCCGAGGACTTGAGCCACCAAAGAGAGAAAATTTTTTTAAAAAGTATGTTTC
>JAQZBX010028645.1:17615-27812 GCA_029593785.1 Cabassous unicinctus
TTGCTAAAGAGTTAAAAACATTAAACAGAGAAATGTCTACAAGGCTTGATGCTGTTTGTTCTACTCACCTGCTTTACAGTTTCTTCCAGTCACCGTTTGGGCTCCCTCTCCTCCCAATCCACACTTCAACTTCCAGCTCTACACACACACCCCACCCCCACAAAGCCCCATCATTAAAGAATCTTACTCACCAAGTTATATGGTATTTCTGGCCACAAGCTCCACTGTGAATTTTCAACAGTGTAAAATGGTACCTGACCAAAGACCTGTAAAAGAAAGCTAAGAAACAGCCAAGGGGATAGTGCTTCTCTTCACATATACGGCACAGTCCATCTGCAGCCACAGGGTAAGACAGGTTCCACTGCTTTCCTATTCCAAGGGATGTGAATTTTTAAATTTATTCCACTGAATCACCTTATCTTGCACAGAAACACCCCAGAGAGACTGATTTGCAAGATACATTTATATTTTGGCTCCCCCAGCCTCCAACCTGAGAGCTATCTTGCCTTGTGCAAAGGTCAAAGTCTGTGATAATAATACCAGTTGGCTTTGTGCATTGCTTTATTCACTTTCTCCCTGGACTTAGAAAATTAGAGCAAGGATGTAAAACCTTTTCATAATGAGTGGATTTATATTTTCATAAACTCTTGAGCTGGAGAAAGTGGAGAGAATGGAGGATATGAGAATCAAGGGTACAAGTCACTTATGAGGCCATTGAGCATGTCCAAAATTGATGGGTAATTCCAGGCTACTGTCCTCTTTTGTCATGGAGAAGGACTGTTACCTAGGCAACCAGCTTTGAGATTGACAGGAAAGGGCTTCTAGGTTTAAAGGACTCTAAGCTCAGCAGTTTCACTGTGGGCTCTGAAATGCCTCCAAGTGTCCCAGAAGTGCTGGGGATAAACTAGAGGGTCTGAAGTCCCAGCTTCTGGCTGAGCTTTGAGCACATCATGCCAGTCAGTCTGTCCATCTCCCCAAGACTAAGAGCCCAAACATTTGCAGTCTGTGCCCTGCCCCCCCCCCAACTTCTATCTCCTTTGTCTTTGGTTGTGAAGTAATGAGGGAAGGTGACAGTGCTGCCTACATTTTACAAAGTGAAGTCTATGAAGGAGACTCAGTCCTTGGTGATCTCTCCTGCTCTGCACTGGGTATTTGCACACCATGGCCTGCTTGGTATATTAAGTAGCAGTTATTAGGGATATGCTAGGAGGTGTGTGGTAGACTGTGAGGTCATGAGACTTTCCATGACAGCTGCACCATAGAGGGCAGGAGGTGAGGGACAGCTTCACTGTGTCATTTTAGGCTAGTCATTTAGCTTCTGAGGTAAAAAGGGAATCTTGCTCACCTCACAAGAGGATTGTGGGGATTAAATGGGAATTAAATGGCAGCAATTTGGAAATTGATAACAGTATTCAATGTGAATTACTGAAGGATCCAAGATGGCATAGGAGTAGCTCAGGCAGGGCGGAGCTCTCTTGCAAAATAGAGGAGAAGGCATAGAGGTCATCTGAGGGAGCCACTTTAAAGAGTGCCACACGCATCATCTGGGAGGGTCTGGGGATGGAGGGATGAGTCGGAGAGGCCAAGGAGAAAACCATGAGTTGATACCCCAAGGCTGGAAACACCACCCACCTCCTACCTCCTAGTCAAACAGCCTTGGTAAAATCTGTGGCCAAAGGAGAAGGGAAAGGACAGATTTTTTCCCCCGCACAAGGGAGGGTGTGGCAGGGGGATGAGTGTAGTTTCTCTTCAACAAATGTAACTACCATAACTTGCTGGTTCAGAAGAGCTAGTGGAAATTGAAGGTTCGTCTCCATGGAAGGGTTTGTCAAGGAGCACCATTTGCTGGCCATCTGGAAAAGTGAAGGAAGACAGGTTTGTCTCCCATTTCTTTCCCAGGCACGGTAGATCTAGTCAGGCCCCATGAGAGGCTCCCTGGCCCTGTTTTGATTACTTAAACAGGGCAATAGTAAGTTTTAGAAAAATTAAACTAAAAATCAAAGAAGAGCTGTGAAATAAAGCCATGAGGCAAGAGAAAGAAACTTATCGAAGAAGCAAAATCACCAACACAATCAGATGCCTAGATATCAACAAAAGATAACCCATACTAAGAAACAGGAAGATATAGCCCAGCCAAAGGAACAAACCAAGAATCCAGATGAGACACTGGACTTAAGACAATTAAGAAACAGGGAAAAGATGTGGCTCAAGCAGTTGAGTGCCTGCTTCCCACATGGAAGGTCCCAGGTTTGGTTTCCAGTGCCTCCTAAAAACAAAACAAAACAAAAAAACAAACAGCAAGCATACTAAAGAACCAACTCAGGGGAGCCAATGTGGCTCAGTGGTTGAGCACTGGCTTCCCACATACAAGGTTCCAGGTTCAATTCCCGTTCCCGGTACCTCAAACAAACAAACAAACAAAAAAAGTAAATAGGGAAGTGGATGTAGTTCAGTGGGTTGAGGGCCTGTGAGGTCCCAGCTTCAATCCCCAGTACCACTGAAAATTCATACAGACTTCCTTCATCAATTTAAGGAAAGCAGGAAACCATGACTCAAGAGATAAAGGATATTAAGATGACACTGTGTAGTCATAAAGAACAATTTGAAAGCCTGCCCCCCCCCCAAAAAAAAGTAATAGTGCTTATGGGAATTAAAGACAAAGTGGATGAGATTAAAAATACATTAGAAACAAATGTGAAAAAAAATACATTAGAGGGAGCGGACATGGCTCAAGCAGTTGAGCGCCTGCTTCCCACATGAGAAGCCCTGGGTTTGGTTCCTGGTGTCTCCTTAATAAAACAAAAAACAAAAACAAACAACAAGCAAATGAAAAAACCAACTCAGGGGAGCCAGTGTGGCTCAGTGGTTGAGCACCAGCTTCCCGCATATGAGGTCCCAGGTTCAAGCCCCAGCCCTGATACCGCAAAAAAAAACCACCCAAAAAACAACTAACAGCAACAGCAAAAACAAAAACATTAGAGGCATATATAACAGCAGATTTGAAATCTTAGAAGAGCAAATAAGTGAATTCAAAGACAGAACATTTTAACTTGAAAAGATAGGAGAACAGAGAAAAAAATGCAAAAAATTGAACAGGGTCTCAGGAAATTGAATGACAACATGAAACGCACAAACAGACATGTTATAGGTGTCCCAGAAGGAGAAGAGAATGGAAAAGGGATAGAAAGAATATTTGAGGAAATACTGACTGAAAAATTTCCAACCCTTATGAAAGACATGAATATCAATATTCAAAGGACAACACACTCCAAACAGAATAAATCCAAATAGACCTACTCTGAGACATCCACTATTCAGAATTCAAAGATCAAAGATAGAAAGAATTCTGAGACTAGCAAGAGAAAAACAATGTATTACTTAGAAGGGAGCCTCAATAAGGCTAAGTGCTGATTTCTCATCAGAAACCATGGAGGTGAGAAGGCAGTGGTACAATGTATTTAAGGTATTGAAAGAGAAAACTGCCAGCCAAGAATTCTTTATCTGGCAAAACAATCATTCAGAAATGAAAGCAAGTTTAAAGCCTTTACAAAAACTGAGAGAGTATGTTACTAAGACACCAGATCTACAAGAAATATTAAATGGTGTGTTATAGCTAAAAGAAAAAGGCAAGGGCAAGAGCCCTGGAGAAGAGTGTAGAAATGAAGAACATAAATAAGAGAAACTGAAAGGGTTAAAAGACAGACAATAGTAAGATGTGACAACAGAAAGTCAAGGGATAAAATGGATGAAGTAAGTAATGCCTTTACAGTAGTAACACTGAATATTGATGGACTGAACTTCCCAGTTAAAAGACATAGACTGATAGAATGGATAAAAAACAACACAAAATGTGAGCCATCTATTTGTTGTCTACAAGAGATTTGCCTTACACACAAGGACACAATCAGGGTGAAAGTGAAAGATTGGAAAACGATATTCCACTCAAAAAGCAAAAAAAAAGAGTGGGTGTAGTAATACTAATATTGGATAAAATAGATTTTAAATGCAAAACTGTTGTAAGAAATAAAGAAGGTACTATATATTAATAAAAAGGACAATTCACCAAGAAGAAATAACAATAATACATATTTATGTAACTAACATAAGTACCCCCAAATACATGAGACACACACTGGCAAAACTGAAGGGAGAAATAGCTGTCTTTACAAAAACATTCCACTCTCAGCATAAGATAGAACATCTGGACAGAGGATAAATAAAGAAATTGAGAGTTTGAATAATATGATAAATGAACTAGACTTAATGGACATTTATAGAGCATTACACCCCAAAACAGCAGGATATACATTCTTCTCAGGTGCTCATGGGTCTTTCTCCAGGATAGACCATATGCTGGGACACAAGTCAGATCTCAGTAAATTTAAAAACATTGAAATTATACAAAACACTGATCATAATGAAATAAATTTGGAAATTAATAACAGGTGGAAAAAGATAAAATTCATAAATACATGGAGATGAAACAATATACTCATAAGTAATCAGTGGGTCAAAGAAGAAATTACAAGAGCAATCAGGAAATACCTCAAGACAAATGAAAATGAGAACACAATGTAGCAAAACTTATGGGATACAACAAAGGCAGTGTTGAGAGGGAAATTTATAGCCCTCAATGCTTATATTAGAAAAGAAGAAAGAGCTAAAATCAAAGACCTAACGTAAAATCAAAGACCTGACTTGCATACCTGGAGGAACTAGAAAAAGTTATCAAAAACCTTTCCAAAATGAAAAGCCCAGAACCATTTGGCTTCACTGATGAATTCTACCGATCATTTAAAGACAATCTAATACCAATCTTGCTCAAACTCTTCCAAAAATTGAACAGGAAGGAATGCTACCAGACATTCTATGAAGTTGACATCACCCTAATGCCAAGGCCAAATAAAGATACTACAAAAAAAGAAAACTACAGATCAATTTCTTTAATAAATATAGATGCAAAAATCCTCAACAAAATACTTGCTAACTGAATCCAAAAATACATTTAAAAAATTATATATAAAACAAACAAAAAAAGGAATCAAAACTAAAATATAAAATAAAATAAAAATTATACACCATGATCAAGTGGGCTATATCCCAGGTATACAAGGGTAATACACCATATTAATAAATTGAAGAAGAAAAATCACATGATCATTTCAATAGATGCAGAAAAGGAATTTGACAAAATGCAACATCCTTTCTTGATAAAAACACTCCAAAAGATAGGAAACTTTCTCAACGTGGTTAAGTGCATATATGAAAAACCAACAGCTAACATTGTACTCAATGGTGAAAGACTGAAAGCTTTCCTGCTGAGGTCAAGAACAAGACAAGGATGACCACTCTCTCCACTATTATTCAATATGGTGCTAGAAGTTCTAGCTAGAGCAATTGGGCAAGAAAAGGAAATAAAGGGCACCCAAATAGGAAAAGAAGAAATAAAACTTTTGCTATTGGCTGATGAAATCATCCTATACTTAGAAAATCTCAAAAAGTCCACAATGAAACTATCAGAACTTAAAAACAATTTCAGGAAAGTGGTGGGATACAAGATTAATACACAAAAATCAATAGTATATCTATACACTCCTAATGAGCAATTGAAGGAGGAAGTGAGAAAAACTATTCCATTTACAATAGTGACTAAAACAATCAAATATTTAGGAATAAATTTGAACAAGGTCATAAAGGACCTGTATTCAGAAAACTACAAAACATTGCTAAAAGAAACCATGGATGATCTAAATACATGGAAGGATATTCGTGTTCATAGGTTAGAAGACTAAATATCATTAAGATGTCAATTCTACCCAAACACATATATAGATTTAATGCAACCCCGATCAAAATTTCAATATCTTTCAGGAAGAATTGGAAAAACCAATTATGAAATTTATTTGGAAGGGTAGGGGCCCTGAATAGACAAAAATGTCGTTAAAAAGAACAAAGTTGGAAGACTCTCACTTCCTGACTTTAAATCATATTACTTAGCTACAGTGGTAAAAACAGCATGGTACTTGCATAAAGACAGACAGATTGAAAAATGGAATGGAATCAAGAACTCAGAAATAGGCACATCTATCTTCAAGTGATTTTTGACAAGGCTGTGAAGCCCACCCAGCTGGTCTAAAGCAGTCTGTTCAACAAATGGTGACTGGAAAATTGGATATCCATATCTAAAAGAAAGAAAGAGGACCCCTATCTCACACCTTATATAAGAATTAATTCAAAATGGATCAAGGACTTAAATATAAAACTAGAACCATAAAACTCCCAGAAGAAAATGTAGGGAAGCATCTTCAAGATCTTGTGCTTGGTGATGGTTTCTTGGACCTTACACCCAAAGTACGAGCAACAAAAGAAAAAACAGATAAATGGGACTGCCTCAAAATTAAACACTTTTGTATTTTAAATGATTTTGCTAAGAAGGTGAAAAGACAGCCAACTCAAAGGGAAAAATTCTTCAGAAGTCATAAATCTGATAAGGGATTTATCTCCATGTTATATAAAGCAATCACACAACTTAATGACAAAATGACAAGCAGCCCAATTTAAAAATGGGCAAAACAATTGAATAGATATTTTTCTGAAGTGGAAATACAAATGGCCAATAGACACATGAAAAGATGTTCAATATCACTAGCTTTTAGGACAATGCAGATCAAAACTATGAGCTATCATTTCACACCTTACAGAATGGTCATTATTAAAAAACAGAAAACTACAAGTGCTGGAGAAGATGTGGAGAAATAGGAACACTCCTTCACTGTTGGTGGGAGTGTAAAATAGTGCTGCCTCTGTGGAAAACGATTTGGCGGTTCCTCAGAAGAACTGAAAGCAAAGATGTGAACAGATATTTGCACACTCATGTTCATAGCAGCATTATTCACAATTGCTAAAAGATGGAAATAACCTAAGTGCCCATCAACTGATGAATGGATAAACATGATGTGGTATATTCATACAACGGAATACTATTCAGCTGTAAGAAGAAATCAATTGGGGGATCACATGGCAACATGGAGGAAACTTGAGGATATTATGTTGAGTGAAATAAGCCAGACACAAAAGGATGAATATTGTATGGTCTCACTAATATGAACTAAATACAATGAGGAGATGTATGGAGTTGGACTATGAAGTGTAGGTTGATAGGAGACAACGTGGGATGAGAAGGGGGAGATGATTCTGGATGTACGTAGAATGTCTAACAAAGTCAAATGTAAATATGTGGTAATGGATGGACTTGATGGTAACACATTATAATGAATATAACAAACACGGTTGATTTGTGGATGGGATTGTGGCTAAAACAAGTAGTCTAGGGAGATTACTATTAGTTGGAGAACAGATGGAGGCTAATATAGGGAATGTATAACAATGATCTTGGTGATAGATGAGGATTGTGGTTAATAATATAAATACAGGAATGTTCTTCAGTAGAACATGGTGTCAAGAATGTGGTGGTATGTGGGAAAATATAACTAATGTAATTTATAGACTACAATTAACATTGTAATGTTTTTGTAGCAAAAGCAAAAAGGGTACTATATTAATGCTAAAGGTAAAAAAAGAATATGGGGTTTGGTTTTGTGAGATATGAATATGATTAAGCATTTTTCTCTTCTTCATTTTTGTCATTAATAAGGAGACCTTGACTATGTCATTTAACTGATCTGTGTTCATCTGTGTATCTTTCTGAACACTAGAGGAACAATTGAGTTAGTAGTTGGAATTAGATGAGATAAAGGAGCCTGGGAAGAAGTTTTTAGGAGTAATGCTTCCCTAACTTGTTGAACTGCCTTTTTCTGTTATTTTAATTTTTTGAATTTGAAATAAAGTTTTTGAAAATGTGAATACTACTCTCTAAATAGACCACAGCTATTGTTCAGGATTTCCTTATACTCTGCTGGAATTCCACCTTCCCACATCCCTCTCCCTATTTCTAGAATATTATTGTGGACTCAAATTGTGTTGATAAATTGGCTAACTAAAATATCTTATGATTACTTCTGAAGCCTTTCATTAAGGAAGTGGTAGAGGTGTCAGTATGAGTGAGAATCACCCAAAAGAGCTGTTATTCATCGGAACAGTCTCTCCCTCCCTCCTTCCCTCCCTTCATCCCTCTCTCCCTCCCTCCCTCCCTCTCTCTCCCTCTCTCCCTTCCTTCCTTCCTTCCTTTCTAAACCTTGGTGGTTGGCACCATCATCCATCCAAGCACCCAAGCCTATTACCCTTGACTCTTTCCTCCCTTTCAGTCACTACTGCTCCCCACCTTCAAATAGTGACAAGGTCCTAAATTTTACTCTGTTAAAAATCTTGATTTGTCTCCTACTCTTCACCCTTTTCCCTTTACACCCTCATCATCTCTCACTTTGACTACTGATGACTGAAACAATCTCCTACGTGGTCTCCCTGCCTCCAGAATGGTGTCCTGCCATCTCAACCCCTTTGTCAAACCTCTGCAGAAATAATCCTTCTCAAACGAAAGTCTGATCATGAAACTCCTTTACTTAAAACGACTCCTTATCACCCACAGGAGGATGCTCAAACTCCTAAACACAGTCTGCCTGCTTTGTGTGGCCTTATTTTTTACTTTACCTCTCACAGCTTTTTCTTCAGCCTTACTGAGTTACCTAGATTTTCCCCCCAAGTGTCACAGGATTGCATTCCTTGGTGCCTTTACTTACTGTGTTCTGTCTGTCTGTCAGGCCTTTGTTTCTCTTGCCACCCCAAGCCCCAGTCTTTTTCCACCTACTTCTTTAACCATCCTTCCCTCCTCCATCCCCTGCAATTGTGAAAGGCCTGCTCTTCTTACAGGGCTTAGCTCATGTCACCTCTTTAATGAAGCCTTTTCTTCCCTCTTCCAATTAGGAGTCGTCTCTCCCTCCTACGTGGGTTTGTATTTCCACTGCCTCCTAGAGACATCTATAATGTTACCCACACTCCTTTTTGTACTCACCTTAAATACCCATCTTTCAGATTAAACCAGAAATTATTTGAGGACAAGGATGGTGCTGTTAAATCTGCATCACCAGCACAAAGCCCCCTGTCTGGCAGAGAGCAGCCACCCAGTAAGTGTTTGTGGGATGACACATGGTCCGACACCAATAAAAGGCTCAAAGGCAAGCAGTCGAGTGTTTTTGCCCACTTGTCTGAAATTTCACCTTTTTACAGTCAGCATTCCCACAGGAAAGGTCACACTGAGCTAAGTCACACTTTATAACACACGAGCATTGAAATGTAACCAGAGATTTAAATCAGAGAAGATGAAGGATTAGTCTAGGTTTGGGCTTAAGAATATTCAGATGTTTGAGATTTGTGTTAGTTGCATAGATTCAACAATTCAACAATTGCTATGTGCCAGATATCTCGTGAGGGGAGCAGAACAAATAATCCACGTCCCTTGTCTTTCAGAACTCACAATCAAGTGGGGTAGACAGCACAATGCGCACACACGCATGCACACACACATACACACACCCCACAAGACAGATGCAAAGTGCCGAGGGGCACAGAGGCAGGGAGAAATAAATTCTGATTGGGAGAACCTAGGAATTCCTTAAGGAGAATAGCATTTAAGTAGAAATGTGAAGAATGGTAACAGTTTGGTAGATGGAACAATGAGGAAGGCATTAAAGGCAGAGAAATCAGCCCAAGGAGAGGGGCAGAGGTGGGGGACGTCAGGTCTGCTCAGTGGGCAGAGCTTCTGTTGCTAAAACACTGGCTACCAGCAGAGCATGATGGAGGCAAAGGCAATTAAGGAGGCTGAGATTTAAGTTTGATTATGTTAATAAAGGGAATCTCCTGGAGATTTTAGAGGAGGTTCTGGCTCATATTTATTTTCTCAAATTGGTTGAAATAGTTTTTATTTGGTAGCAAATTTAGTGAAAAAAAAAACAAAACTTTTGGCTCTCAGCTCAATGAGATTCGACATTCAGGTTTTGATGAAACATTTGGATTTAAGCCTGAGAATGCTTACCGGGAGAGAAAGGAATGTGTTGAAAAAATCTGCAAAGATTTCATCCTCTAGCAGAATTATAAGATTTGTAGAACCGATTATCTCTAGATGGGGAGAAAAAAAAGCCTTATGAATCAGGATTGCATTCAGTATGAGAAAATGAAGCTATTCAACAAATCATTTCATATGGCCAAATCTTGGCATGACGACAGCTTTCAGGGTCATCTAGC
>JAQZBX010028646.1:0-27710 GCA_029593785.1 Cabassous unicinctus
CATTGGTATTGTAGCCGTATTAGCAACATTCTCTGGCAATGAAATTATTGACAAATATTGCTAAATCTACATGTAAGTTGGGCATCAGATGACACAGAATGTGCCTATATTTGTATTTATCACCAAAAAGAAAACACTAATGAAACATTTTTATAGAAATCAATAGACCCAGTGTTAGGATCTTCAAATTTTAAAAATTCTACCATGATAACCACCAAAATCACTTAATGAGATTCTGCTATTTTTCTATCACTCTACAAATGACTTGGGAAATATTCTTATATAAAAATAGACAAAATTACTTTCTTGGATTTTACATTCCAATGGGACAACTAACAAGGAATATTTACGTTAATAAAAAGTATGTTAGAAGATGATAAATTAAATTTAAAAAAAGTAAAGTAACATAAGGGGATTCAGAGATCTATGAGGATGCTGTAATAAACATGGTGATTTGTGAGACTGTAATGTGGGGAGACTTATTGCAGTGTCTTAAGGAGATGAAGCTATTAGCCTAAATCATTCCTGGAAAGTAGTTTAAGCAGAAGAAACAACTGGAGTGAGGTCTTTAAGGTTTAAACCAGCCCAGTGTGGTCAAGGAAGAGCAAAAATCCACTGTGGCTAGAGACAAGAGAACAAGGTTATGTGAAACAAAGAGGCCAATGAAGCAATAGATGGTAAAATCATTGTAAAGATTTTGACTTTTATTCTGAATGAAATGGAGCCACTGCAGAGTTTTATGAGAAGAGTGGCCTGATTTTATAAAAGTTTTATATGGAGCCTGTGGCTGCTGTGTTTAGAATAGATTCAGCAAGGAGAGAAGCAAGAAGAGTTGTAAGAATTTGTTGTTGCAATCAAAGTAAAAGATGATGGCAGCTTAGATAGGAATGGTAGGGGAATTAACTAAAAAATATATCAGATTCTGGATATAGATTAAAGGCCAATTTGTTTTCTATGTTAGATGTGGAATGTGATATCACCATTAATTTTTTTCTCCAATGTTTCCAGTATGGGCAAATGGAAGGATGAATTTGACTAAACAAGGCTGCATATAGAGCACAATTAGAATAAAAACTATGAGTTGTTAATTGTGAAAATTCCTATTGGAGATATAGAGTAAGATATAATATCAAGAATTCTAATCATTCTCCAATTCAAGTGAAAGTTTTGGGCGGATACATAAATTGAGTGTCAGTAACATAAGGATGCTATTTAAAGTCACAAAATTCTTGACTTGAGTTTGATAATTTTAGTATAACAATTGGAGTGGAATTGTTTCTCTGGACTTTGATTTCATAAACGCATGAATCTCATCTAATCTTGATTAATGAGGCATAAAATCATTCCTGGTCTTCAAAGCACTTCCAGAAATGTTTATTCCTGTATGAGTTTCATAAAATATCATCTTCTTTCCATTACCATTTCTCCTTTCCACATTTCTCTTTCTCCATTACCATTTCTCCTTTCCACATTTCTCTTTCTCCAATCCACAAAATTCACTTTGCTCTATACATCAATGCTAAAATATATCAAAAGGTAGTAATGGCAAACCTGTGGCAAGTAAAGATGATTGTTGATATTTTAAGTAACAATACAGGAAAAATTTTCCACTTTATCAATAGAAATTTGTTTGAGATATTTTCCAATCAAGAATATGAGATTCATGTAAACCTTCCAAAATATTTTGTAACTTTATTTCAAATTCAAAAAATAAAATAACAGGCAAAAAGCCACTTAAGTTCTGGAAACATTACATTAAAAAAGTTATGTCCAGGCACTTTTATCCATCAAATCCTAAAACCAAACTCAATTGTTCCTCCAGGCTTTAGAAAAAGATAAACAGAGGAGCACAAATTAGTTAAATGCCATAATCAAGCTCTTCTTATTAATGAATGAAATAAAGAAGAGAAAAAATGCTTAATCAGATTAATATCTCATAAACCTAAACCCCATATTATTTTTTTTTACCTTTGGCATTAATATATTACCTTCTATCCTTTGCAACAAATACATTACAATATGGTTGTTAATTAAGGTCTATCAATTACATTAGTTACATTTTTCCCCCAGAAACACCATTCTTAACACCTTGTAGTGGAACATTCCTGTATTTATGTTATTAAGCCAATCCTTATCTACCACCCAAATCACTATTGTACATTTCCTATATTATGCATCAGCTGTCCTCCAACTAATATTAACCTCCCTAAAATTCCAAACTTTTATTTTCAGGGTTTGAAGACACATCAGTGGTATTATTCCCAGAAAGTCATGCTCATACAAAGCTTCCAAAGTAGCATTAGATGGCTTTATTCCTCATATTCCAGAGCTCAGTCCTCAGATCCTCAGGAAACAATCTTCATCATTTTGTTTCTCAGAGATGAACTTTTATTTCACACTGCTTCATGGTCTGGTTGTTAATGCCAAAACTCATTAGCTAACAATACCTGAACCAAAATGTAAATCCAATGAGCTTTCATAAAAAATACAAAGCTAAAATATAAAATACTTATCCTGGTTATTGGGCAATAACTTTCTATCCAGGGAGGTTTGTCTCTATACGAGTCCCAATTATCCTATGAAGTTTTCTAGTTAATGGTAGAATTGACTAAGCAATATTGGCTATAGCCTCAAATAACTTTAGCACAAAACTTCCCTCCTAACATAGAAGTGTCCCTGTCAGGCAGACTGTCCTGAGTTTTGTATGAAACAATCAGAGAACTGTGTCTGTGCATAAATATTGTGTCCAATATCTAGTGAAAAATTTTGCCTCCTTGACTTACTCTGCTTTGTGATCACTTCCCGTATCCTCTTTTTTGGATGTATTATAGTGGTATATTTTTTTACTCTAAAGTCTTTTTCTTTTTTGTCAACTGTTGTATGTTTCATTATATAATATTTCATCCATGAAATGTCAATTTTTATAATATAAATCTCAAAATATTATAAAATTGTTACTGATTCACCAACCAAAATCTTTGGACAGTCACCAATGATAAATTATCAAGATGATGAGCAAAATATATTAAAGTACATTGAGAAATATTATGACTTAATTAAATAAACACGTTTATTTTAAGCAGAATTGTCCTTATTAAAAATTTTTGAGTTTTCTCATTATACAATTTCAAGATGAAGATGAAGGGGCATATTACACACATGGCCTAAAAAAGTGATCAAGTTTCAATTAGAGGCTTATTTATCTGATATTTATGGATCTTTGAGCTCATAGGTTTATGGGAGTGACTTGGAGCTGAATTTGAGCTAGACAATATGATCCAGATTCAATATTGTCAGAACTGAATTGTTAACAAAATGGATCAGTCATCAATCAGGGAGAAATTATTAGAATTGGATAAGGAACATGGAGAAGAATAACCTAAAACAGATATGCACAAAGAGGGAAGTGAAGTTCTAGATATAGTAGGGTCTGTTTGAGAAGCTTCAATTCATAGCATAGGAAAGAGGAGAATGTTTTTGGGCTCCCAATCTTGTGGCACTTGGTGTACTGTTATCTTTGTAATTCTATCTCAAAATTAACTGGGATTCTGTGCTCTGTACTCATTTTACCTACTTCCCCAACAATCTTACTGAGAGAGGATTATATTGTTTACATCAGGACGAACATATTTCTCTTCTTTATCAATCAATTTTATTAAAACTCAGAATATACAGGTGGAGTCTTCCTTTCTGCTGCCTCTACTCATATTTTCTTGGACAACAATTTTTTTCATGGCATTTTTAATTGCTGCATTTATCAAAATGTGAATCAGGGAGTTGAGAAAGGGTGTTACAATAATGTAAAATATGGCCTCCACCTTTTCCACAGGAATAATGGTTGGAGGATGAGTGTATATGAATATACAAGGAAGTAAAGTTAAGATGACCATGATAATGTGGGAGGTACAGGTGGAGAAGGCTTTCTTTCTTCCTTCTGCACACTGGTAACTAAGAGAATGTAAGATTAAAATATAGGAGATTATCAGGATTATGAAACTCACCATGCATATGGCCCCAGTGTTTAAGACTTTGAGTATATTTATGAAATAAGTATCCATGCAGGCAAGTTTCAACAGTGGTTACATGTCACAGAGATAAGGATCAATAATATTAAGGCCACAGATGGCTAATTTCAAAGCCAAGATAATCTGTACTGAAGATTGGATACAAGATCCCAGACAGGCCAGTTTCACCAGTGTACCACAGACATGTATACTCATGAAGGTTGTGTATCTCAGTGGTTTACAAATAGCCACAGAGTGATCCAATGACATGAGGATGAGAAACAAAATTTCCATGTACATAAAGAAGTGAATTGCAAAGATCTGGACCACGCATTCATTATAAGAGGAAATTTTCTTCTCTGTCAGTGTATCTATAATCAACTTGGGTGCCATGGATGTGGAGATACAGATATCAGCAAAGAATAAGTAGAAAAGGAAGAAGTACATGGGGCTCCCAAGCATCCAACTGTATTTGATGGTCTTCACAATAAGTAAATTTGCCAGCAGAATTGCCAAGTAGAGAAACAACAAGACCACAAACACTACTTCCTCCTTAAGAACATCCTGAGTTAACCCAAGCAGAATGAACTCTTTCACAGTGCTATTCATGCCCATGTTTAGTGTAAATAAAGATAGGATGCAGCTGTGAAACACTTCATCTGCAACAACAACAACAAAAAAGAGAGATGTGATTTGACAAGAACAACCTTCATGGACTCTTTATGTCCCCAGCTTTTGGTTCATGTTAGTCATCATTTTACCTTCAGTATAAGTCAGGATAGTGATTGTGAAATGATGGCATTATAAAGGGAAGTTACTATGAATGTGAAATCTTCTATTTTGTATGGTATTGAGTTTCACTTCTTAGTGATCCATCCTGGTGTTCCACTTCTTACATCTCTATAACCTGAATTATGTCTTTACTCACATATGATTCCCCTTAATCTATCTGCCACAGATTTTGTTTTCTTTCAATATCTTTTCTATTTAAACAAAATTGTAAAAATGTAGAGATGAATTTCCACAAACAGATATTTCCCTTTATTTTAATCTATTTCTTATACATATAGATGCATATCTATATAAATGCAACCATCCCATATTTTATATATGCATATCAATTTTCATTTTATTTGCTAAAACCCTTTTTGCAAGTAACTAAAGAAAATCAATACCACAATTATTTTAGCAGTTGTAAATTAATATGCAAACATTTCATACAATCATTTTATCATTATTCTTTTAACATATTTTCAAATTTTCACTTATAAATATTCTGAAATTAATCTTTTATATTATTTACTTTATTTTTTAAAATTTCATCAAAATAAATTTCCACGGGATTAGTGAGACAAAAGATATGAATAATTGCATAATAATTTAAAACTATTGACAATTACCCTTCCAATTTGCTTTTATCAATATTTATTAGAAATATTTTAATTATATGAATTAACATATTTCCATAATAAACATCAAAATTTACAGTAGGCCACAAGATGGAAAATAAATGTGTCCTTTCAAAATTCAAAATTCAAAATTTCTTAATCACATTCTACAGTTCTACTGCCAGTTGCCAACATCATGTTCCAGGATTTTGCTATCATTTAAATATATGTATAAATTGCATTATTATTTTTAATTGTTGCTAAAATTATAAGAATATAGTAGAGATTTCTATTAAAATTCAAATTTGCAACATTAGCCCCTTTCTTTTTTTGTATAATTAAAATGATCATATTCAATTTTTTATACTGATGATAGTATAGTATACTTGCCTGTTTTTATTTCTAATATTTTGCCAGTTTTGTATTATGCATATTTTTGTCAGTTATTTTTTATATCATAGATTTGAAACCTTACCTCCCTGACTTTTTCTTTTTTTATACAATCAAATTACCATGACAAAATTTCCCTTTGCTGGTTAGATTACGATTCAAGAAGTTAAAAACTTCATTCTTTCCTGTATATGTTCTATGTTTTTAACATTAATCTTAAATCATCTGGACTATATTTTAGCATGAGATTTGACATACTCTGCTTTTTTTAAATTATAATAATTTTTTTATTTTTTAAATATACTTAAATTACATAAATGTTACACAATAAATATAGGGATTCCCGTAAGCCCCATTCCCCATACCTCCCACAACCTCCCACATAAACATCTTTCATTATTGTGGCACATTCATTGCAAATGAAAAACACATCCTGGGGCTTTGCAATTGAGAATGTACCATAGTTCACATTGTAGTCTATACTCTCTCCTACACAGGACTTGGGAATCATCTTGAATGAAACTGCAGTGATAGGTATAGTCCATTTTATATCTCCCTTCTTAACTAACCTCCAATCTATCAATGAATCAATAACACCACCAACTCAGATATCATGGATATACTACAAACTTAATCACATCTGCAGTAGGTATAGTGAAAAGCTGTTCTCACCTGCCTTACACTTGAATTGAAGGGATGAAAAACCTCGAGTAAAATCAGTAATTGAATGAGAATTACATTTGGATATATGAGATAATAGAAAATTAATTGCTTTGCAAAAGTAGAGAGATTTTTAGAGATATAATTGAATGGACAGAAAAAAATGAAAAATAAGAAGTGGAATTATTATGGTTTTAAATGTGAGAACTGAAGCTTACAACTAGATTTCTTGGAACTCAGGTACACAATAAGATTAAAGTGTGCTTTCCTGATGAGAAGTTTTCAAAATCAGTAACTCAAATTGTCCATTTACTCTAATAAAGCTACATAATCTGTACAAATAAGAAGCTTATTTTCCAGTTCAGCTAAAACAAATGGTAGATCCGTTTAATCACATTAGTTTTATTATAACTAAAATCTTTATCAATCATTTTTGATAAATATAAAAGAGAAAATGAATTAATTATAACTTCATTTCAATGTATATTTTACATTGCTAATGGAGGAAAAACAAAAACAGTGTGTCGGAGGCTGTGGAGAGAGTAACACTAAGGTAAGAAAAATGAGGAAAAGATATTAAGGAGGGAAGAAGCATACATTATTTCAATCAATATAGATATTATATCCATTAAAATTACATGATAATTAAATCAGAATTTTCAGAGATAAGTTTGTAGGCACATAATGGACAGCTATGAAAGCCATGTCATGCAAAACTATTTAGACTTGCTTTAAATAAGCAAAGGGGAGATTTAAGGATATGAAGATAGGAAAGCAGCACTTGAACAACTTGGATGCCTTGGCTCAGACTGTCACCTCAGGGTTTTATTTCTGAGCTCAACTATGAGTCCATGAGCATTCCTGGACTTTCCAACCTCTCCAATTTTGGGGGCTTCCCAGTATTAGAGAGTGCCATTTTCTCTTCTTTAAAATCCTTAAGTTTTACTAGTTGAAATTTTAACCAGTTTAAATTATATCTGGCCTCAAAGTCTGTATCTAGTTTCAGTCTATTCTTTCTTCTCAAATAAAATTCTATTCTAATCTACTGTAAGCCTAATTAAATATGTGTTGACTTGAACAACAAAATCTTAATTTATATATATACTTGTACATGTGAATTTATCATTTAGACAGGTTTTCATTTTTGTTATTTCATTTAGTATACTTGTTTTCCTGTGACATACCTGTGGCCATATGTCATGTCCTCTGTAACATACAGGCAGTTGCACCTAATACAGTTAGGGTAGAACTAGGACAGAAGTCCACTACCTTGCCACTCAAACTAGCATGGAAACCGCATGCTATAGAAAGCATCAAATCTCATCCATCCATGTAATTTGCACCAAAAAATGAGATTTTGAGGGGCAGCACATAAGAATGCCAACTGACATTGAATGTTCCTATCCTTATCTCAATATCAATTTTGGTAAACTTCATGGTGGGACAAATATCAAAGCAGATAACTAGATATATAATGAATAATTGTGAAGGAAGGAAAGGGCAGGGAATCAATGAAGTCAGAGAAGGAGAGAGTAGAGTGATGTCAACAGTCACCAGGCAAGGTAAGAGAGTCAAGCAATTGGACACAGAAAAACATACAGAGGGAAGATGGAAAAGAGTGTCAGTGAGTGTCTTTTGTCTAAAAATTCATCACAGGGTTCTGGTTCTTACCTCCTGATGCTCTGCACTATCACTTACCTCCCAAACAAGGGAAGGCATGTAATTGTGGGTCATGAAAACAGCCACCAGGGGTTTTGATAGTCCAAGACAACAGACAAGAATTGTAACTTTATCTTAGACCCTGTCCCTGAAACATTGCGACTAACCTTAAGCTCCTCAAATTTGGGGATTCATAAGAATAGAAACATCTGAAAGGCTGTCCTCAAAATGCTGGTGTAGCTACTCTCTCCTGCTGTGAATAAAGAGGCTTTGTAAAAGCTATGAAGCACTGCAATCCTTCATTTTGGAAATATTCTCCAGGAGAACCATCTTTTTTTTAAGGCAAACTGATTAAGGTGCCTGTCAGATCAGTCTTCGGTAAACAATGTGAAGAAAATACTTCAAATTGATTGAAAAACTTACCTCTAAGAGCAAATAAATGACGTCCAACTAAGTGTATGTTTCATATCTGAAACATTAATTTACTTAGAAGTTGACTCTTTTGAAGCCTAGATAAATCATACAAAATAAACCTCATGAAGATTGATTTATGCTTTGTATCACAGAAGTTTAAGAGGAATGGGAAGTACAGGGGGAGAAGAGACTCTTGCTGTTGTCTAATCTCACAAGGTTCTTTCTGAAGCAGTGTGTTAGACACAAGCCAGTCTCCATGGGATGGAAGAGGCTGTTGTGCAAAACAGGAAATTTCTCAGTATGTTCCTGATAACTTTTTCACGGAAAAAAGTATGCCATCTGTGAGAGAAATTCCTTGGAGGCCAGCTGTTTTTCCAGTTTTTCTTTTAGAGAAACATGAGTTAAATGTTTGCATATTTATAGTGATTCCCACAAAAGTTTGCAATGCCTAAGGCAAGCTTTCAGACTTCACATCTCCAAGGAAATCCATACTCCCCACCCAGTCCCAAAGAGCTAACCACTAAGAGAGTCAGAGGGCAAAAGCAAACTATGAGGACAATTATTAAAACTGAATCTAACTTTGAATTGTGGGTGCAGAAAGACCATTCCTTTTACTTTATAATTTGCTGTCTCTTCTAGATTTAGGGTTGTTTTTGAAACCACATAAATGTGGATATAGTTGAAATGTGTGTAGTAGACATGCAACCTGGCTCCACAACTTACCAGCTGTGAATTAGGAATTTTCCTAATCTTAATTTCAATTTCCTCTCTTGTAAAATGTAACTAGCAATACTAATAACTTATTTATTTTAACACCATTAATAATAAATTCTACCATTTCTAATCCCATCTATGCTCTTTAAACAATGTAGAAAGAGGTAAATTCTTTTTTCAAATGTAAAATAATTATTAAATATTTTTCTTCCGTAATTTCTTTTTATTTTAAATATATGTCTGAAAGTATATACTATTCCAATCACAGAGTTAAAAGATAGATTTTTGCCTTTGAATGTAGTTGCAACCAATTAAACATTGAACAGATTACATTACACAATTAATTTCCTATCTTGAAAGCCATATTACCACTTAGAATTCTTATCCAAGAATTACCTGCTTGGCAATCCATACAAGCAATGAACCTTTAATGAGGATAAAGGGAGTGGTTGGGGTGAGAGTTTTAGGGAGAAGTGGGAGAAAAAATGGAGATGGCAGAAGGGCATGAATAGATTGTACCATTTCTTGCACTTTTACTGAAGGGCCTACTGGCAACCAGCAGACCAAAATCTCACAGAGAAACATCTTGGAGAAAATTATATATCAAACACATGCCTTTTATTTTAAAAATGGAATGCAAGAATATTGGGAAGGCTATTATTAAGCCTTTTAAAATGTGTGTCCTCATCTTTCTCATCAGTTAAATGGGAATAAACAGGCTTAGGTTTAAAAAGTTACTATGTGGGGGAGGGGGGAGAAGGGAAAAAAAAAGAATAATGAAAAAAAGTTACTATAATGACCAAAAAATATAACATATAAAAGAATCCTTGGCTGAAGAAAGTGTAGAAAAATATTTTCCATGCTTTTTTAATCCCCCATAACTATGTGCATTTGAGGCAAAGAGAAAGAATATGCCTTACCCAAAGACACACAATTAATTAGTAACTGATCTGAGTTTATAAACCAAATCTCTTTATAAGGAGTCTATAGATTTTCCTTTTAATAAGACTGTATAGTAATATAACAAACTCCCTTGGCCTGAGAAATAAGGACATCCAATGAAAAAGTGCCTGTATCAAACTTCCCAGTTGAAATCTCATAAAGTAACTTCCAGCTCTGTGGGATGATCAAGCTTCCAAGACCTGATGGCAAAATCTTTAAAAGGGTAGTTCCCAAGGTCATTGAAGTCTCCAAGTTCCAAATGTGGAATCAATGATTCCTTGATTCTTTGGATTGTTTTAAGCACTAAAATGAACTGACCATAAGTGCTCATTAGTTATTCATTGTAGATTTAATTATTGGATTATTTAAATTGAATCTCAGCTTTGCTAAAGCAAGTTGGAGTTTTATTAAATGCAAGTTACTGTGACCATTCAATCATGGGAACTTTAGAAATGAGGATGTATGATAACTGAAGTTTGTACTCTTTTGGGTTGCATCAATGTCTTTCTTACACCCAACATTAGGATGAACCAAACCCCTATATTATACTCCATCCATATACATTTTAACCTTGCTAAAATGAATTTTCCAGTGAATGTTAATACATTACAGCTAGATTGAAACAGGTAAGTTGGTTAGTGTTGTGTGTATATAAATGTTCATGGACCAAGCTATATGATAACCACAATAAAATTTAAGATTCATGTGAGAAGGGCTTTTGGACTACATACTTCACTGTTGTTTCTTAAAGAATATTTTTTAAAAAGAATATTATAAAGCACACCATGCTTATGGTCCAATTACTGGACACATCTAGTAAATGTATCACAGAAGTGTCTGTGCAAGCATGTTTCCACAAGGGCTGCAAGTCATAGAAATAGTGATTGATCACACTGGGGCCAGGGAATGACAACGACAAAGCCAGGGATAGCTGTACTGAAGAACAGATACAAAATCTTACTGAAGCCAGAATCACCAAAGCACTAAACACCCCAACATATGATGGCCATGGATTTCAGGGGCTTACAGACAGCCATCAAAAAGCCATGATCATGAGTACAAAGATCTCCTTGGATCCAAAGAAATGGTTAGCAAAGACCTGAGTCATGCAATTATTATAGGAAATGTTATTCTTCTGAGCAGGGAATATCAACCTGAGAATCATGGTTGTAGAGAAGCAGGCATCAGCAAAGGACAGGTAGAATAGAAAGAAGTTTATGGGGAAGCGGGTGTGGCTCAATTGATAGAGCTCCCGTTTACCATACGGGAAACCCTGGTTCACTTCCCAGGGCCTCCTTGTGAGGGCAGGCTGGCCTGCGGGGCGTGGTAGGCTGATGCAGCAAGAACTCACAGCAAGGGGGAGATAAGCAGACACGGAAGAAACACACAGTGAATGGACACAGCAAAACACAAGCAGCAAGGGGGGGATAAATGAATAAATAAATAAATAAATCTTAAAAAAAAAATGAATTATATAAATAAATAAATAAAGAAGTTTATGGGTCTCTCAGGCTTGCCTTTCCTTAATAATCACTGCTATGAGAACATTCTGCAAAAGAGTTGCTAAGAAAAATATCAGGAAGACCCCAAAGACTGCTTTCTGCTTCCCAGCATCTTGTGTTCAACCTCATCAAAATGAATTCATTCACACTATTGTTTATTCACACAGCAGCTGTAGGTAGAATGCAGTTGACAGAGGTTTAATCGGCAGTGAGAAGAAAAGAAGTGACATTGTGGGATGATCAGTGGACAGAATTCTGAATTCCTTGGCTCTGCTCTATACTCTTGTTACTTTAATCTGCCTTTGGTGTGTACCAGAATCTGCTAGGAATCTGTAAATCTGTAGCTGCCTATTTGTCTCCTAGATTTATCTGTTGATGAGGAAACTCAATGCATTGGACCAAAGTATTTTCATTTTGAAAAAAAAAAAAGCAAATATCTTCCTTTCAGAAAGTTTGTGTCCTACAAAGATTGAGAAATGCAGGGCTTGTTCTAAGACCTTGACCACATGACTTAATTGCATTGAAACATGGCTTTCATGTGAAAAATTTAGTGTATATATCCACCCTACCTTATCATTAGTTGTTGTAAGAATTGAAAAATATTTTTTTTACTCCCACTGTACACATAGACATATCCATATGTATTTAATCCATTTGCTATAAAATCTGAAAAGCATTTTTCCAATAGAAATAAGACCTAATACTTTAAAGAAGTCCTTCTGAAGAAATTATGCTAATTTACCAGTTTCAGTGCTGGTCATAACAAATAAATAAACAAACAAAAAAGAAAAAAAAAAAACACCAAAAACTCTGTGTAACATTCTGAAGGCTGCATAATGGTGAGTTCCTATTCTTTACCTACTATAGAATTTATTCCATCGGTCAGCTGAAAAATAAAATGTTCTTCTTTTTGGCCTATACATTCAAGCTGGTACAAAATTTGTCATTTTCTTACGTCATGTTTTACTCATATATATCCTTCTATACCTTGAATTTCCGAGGGAATTTCTTCTTTTAAAATTGTTTTATTAGAGAAATTGTGAACTTACAAAGCAATCATGCATAGAACAGAGTTCATGTATACACCACACTACCAACATTTTGCATTGCTGTGGAACGTTTGTTACTCTTGACGATAGCACTTTTTAAATAAGTTATACTATTTTTTAACAGTAATTACCTTTGTTGCACTTGAAAGATTATTAGAATAGTTCTATCATCCATTATGTACATTGGGTGAGTTTTTTTTCCCATATACCACCCTATTATTCCCACTTTTTATTAGTATCATGTATTTGCAATAGTTCATGAAAGAACATTCTTATACCTGTACTATTAACTACAGTCCATCATGTATGAGAGGGTTTACTGTGATGCACAGTCTATTATGTTTTATCTTTTAATTTTTATTGTAGCAATATATACACCTAGTTTCCTCTTTTAACCACATTCACCTTTACAGTTTAGTGCTGTTGATTACACTCACAGTAATGTTCTACCATCACCAGCATCCATTCCAAACCTTTACCATCAGCCTAAACAAAAATTCTGTACAAGTTAAGCTTCAACTCCCCATTATCTCACCCAAATCTAACTCCAAGTAACCTATATTCTAGATTCTAACTCGATCAGTTTCCTTATTATAATTAGATCATAACAGTGAAATCATACAATATTTGTTCCTTTCTCTCCTGGCTTATTTCATTCAACATAATGTCTCAAGGTTCATCCATGTTGTCACATGCATAAGGACTTCATTCATTTTTATAGCTGAATAATATTTCATCACATATATAAATAAATATATATATGTATATATGCACCACATTTTGTTTATCCATTCTTTGGTTGATGGATACTTAGGTTGCTTCCATCTTTTGGCAATTTTGAATAATGCCACTGTGAACATCGGTGTGCAAATATCTGTTTGAGTCCCTGCTTTTAGTAGCAGGATTGCCAGATGATATGGTAATTCTATACTTAGCTTCCTGAGTAACTTTCAAACTGTCTTCCACAGCAGCTGCACCATTTTACATTCACACTTAGCAATGAACGAGTGCTCCGATTTCTCCATATCCTCTCCTAACCTTACTGTTTTCTGTTTGTTTGTTTTTTTAACAGTGGCCATTCTAGTAATTTTAAATAGTATTTATTCTTAAAATGGAAAAAAAACGAAATTACTCATACAATGGTATGATTTTTTTCTATTTTATATATTTGTTCATGTTTATATATAGTTTACACTACTTAAATAATCATATAACAGCATTTGTATTCTGATAGTCAATTAAAATTATTATAAGCATTCAACAATATAATTTCTATTTCAAGTTATAAATTTTATGTTATACAAAAGCATTATTTTTTATGAAGCATCTATTGGACCATTTGCCCATTGATACATTTATTTTGTCTAAATTTACACTCCCATAAATAACAGTTCTATAAACAACTTTACAATAATAATGTCTCCAGGATAGGAATTCAGTATTACTCCACTGTAAGAAGGAATAAAACACTAACACACAGGAAAACAGGGATGAATCTTGAAGACCTTTTGTAAAGTGAAGCAAGCCAGGCATTGAAGGATGAACAGTACATGACCTCACTGATATGAATTAAGGATATTGAGCAGTCTCAGAGAGCTATTGTCTGTAAGAGAGGTTTACAAGAAATAGAAACAGAAGAGAAGGTTGGGAGCCATCACTATACAGATTAATCTATGGTACAGTGATAAAGTATAGTTGCATATTGAAGGGATAGGACAGGAGGTTATTGATATTATTGGGTTGGGTAGTGCAGGGTTGACAGGTGAGCAGATTGAGAATGGTGGATTAGAAGGTCCAGGATACTGTGGGGAGGGTTAGGATAAGGACCAGGTGAAACTGAGGATTTGTGGGTATGAGGTTCAAAGTACAGAGGTGGGAATGCTTTTATGGCAATATGACAAGGAAGGATCACAGGTTTAGGGTGTTGGTTGGGGGACATTCAGGACAGGGTGCACCTGGACCAGGCTTCTAGGGAGTGTGTGAGTGTTCATGCTGTCATAATGTGTTGTATCAGTGGGTGGAGACCCACATAATGAGTGGAAGGAGTTGGACTCCCATCTTTGAGAGGACCAATTTGCTCAGAAATAGACAGGCAGGAGTCTCTCAAGAGCAAAAGCAGTTCCTAATAGGGGAGGACAAACCAGTGTGTCAAGACTCTTGTTGCATGTAACTATGAATCTTATCATCTAACGAGTCAAGCCAGGAGGTCATCGTGGGTCCCGGGGGGGATGGGGAGGGAGTAATAGAATAGATCAAGCAGGTATTTAGTGGTCAGTGGAAATGTTCTTCATTACCATACAGTGATGGACACAGGACATGGTAAATATTAAAATTTATAAAAGTGTACAGTCTAAAATGTGAACCATATTGTAAACCATTGACAATATTTAGTAGCTATGTTTCACTATTTGTATATCAATTATAAAAATGTTACCATCCACATATAAAAAGGTAATATGGGGGGGAGGGAAGGGGGAGGATGTTGGATATATGAAAGTCTCCTCTATTCTCTGTGAGTTTGCTGTGACCTAAAACTTCTCTGAAAACAAAATGAAAAATAGTGAGACACGGGAGAATGATAAGGGGAAGGTGCAACGGTGCACACTGGACACCAGATATTGCAGTGATGAAAGGCAAAAGGTCAAAAATTTTTTAATCATATTTAATATCTAATCTTTTAATTTAATTTTTTAATTTTAAATTTTTTAATGTATTTTATCTCTTACATTTAAACTTATCATTATTATTTCATTTTCCTATTAATTATATTCAGCTATTATAATGGCTTCATCTTTGAAGAAGCTTTGGATCATAGAAGGGTTACAGTTGGGGGGGGTAGAATCGTTAGTGTGGGGTGTCAGGGATGGGGGATGCATGGGAGGAAGTTCACCTGAGCATAAATATAAGCTCTACAAAAATGTTCAAATATTCACAGGTCATGGTCACAGTGGATGGAGAATCACTCAATAAATGAGACAATACTGAATTTCCATCTGTAGAGTTCTGCCACCTTCTCTAAGGGAGCAGCAACAGTCCCCCAAGTGCAGGGACAGTGAGTGGCATAGGAGGATGATCCACTGATGAGCCCGTGGTATTGATGACTAGCTTTATGAGACTTTGCTCTTGAAATTGAAACTTAGCCTATTGTTATGGGGTGCATAAGGGTTCCCTCCTGAGAGTCTCCTTGCTGCTCAAACATGGCCTCTCTCTAAGCCAAACTCAGCATATGAATGCATTACTTTCTTCCCAGCATGGGACATGAGTCCCCGGGATGAACCTCCCAGGCACCAAGGGATTGCTACCAAGCACCAACTGGCAATGCGACTAGGAAAAGACTTTGAATAAAAGGTGGAGAAGGTAAAGAAAAATGGATTTATATGGCTAAGAGACTTCAAAATGATTTGGGAGTTCATCCCAGAGGTAACACTTACACATATCTCAGTAGGATCTCATACAATTCCAAAGTGGATACCACCCCAAGTGGTGGGGCTCCTGGGGGCTCTAGAGACACCCAGGTCCTCTGTCAGGGCAAATGGCTCTGGAGTTTGGTGCCTTGTCAGTGGGCCCTACTTTGGAGTTTGTGCTCCTGGGAGTGACAGAGTTAGACTCAACTGTGTCTTCCCTGCTCACGGCTCATCTCTCCCTTCTATTTGGGCCTGTACTTGGTGCTGGCATTTGTGGGTTTGCATCCAGGGACTTGAGTCTTTGGGTTGTCTATGTGCCAGCTGGGCCCAGAGCCTCGGTGAAGTGGCAGCTCCTGCTCTTCAGCTCGTTGGACTCATCTGGGACAACTGGCGAAGAGATGGTGGTGGACGGTGGCCATCTTGGGGATTGGAGAGAGTCTGCGGTTGCAGTCAGGATGGCCCCATCTGTCTTCCCTATGTGATGTAGTCCCCTTCTCAGTTGGGGGTGGAGTGGACATGACCATCCCAGACTCCTCAGGACGGTGGGAAGGGCTTTGGGCTGGAGTGGACTTGCTGGTGTTCTGCTGTAGATGTGTTGTGGTTCAAGCGATGGAAGAGATTGCAGCATTGTTGTGGAGCTGGTGACCCCTGGGGGCTCTGAGGACAGGGGGTGGAAGGGAGAGTTTGCAGCATTGTTGTGGAGCTGGTGGCCCTTAGGGGCTCTGGGGGCAGGAGGTGGAGGGGCAGTTGTGATGCAGGGGCCTTTTTGGGACTTAGAGTTTGTCCTGAGTGACATTGTGGTGACAGATGTAGGCCATTTTATATCATCTTAAAGCATGCAGAACTGTGTGAGAGAGAGTGTGGTCTATGGTGTGGGCTATGGTACATGCTTGGTGGCAGGTCCACAGGATATTTGTTGGTTGCAGCTGATGTTCCACACTAATGAAGGATGTTTGTGTGGGAGGTTGTGGGAGATGTGGGAGGTAGGGCATATGGGAAACCCTATATTTTTTGTGTGGCATGTATGTAATCTAAGTATCTTTTAAAAACAAATTAAAAAAAAACAACTATATGACTCATACAATGGTATGATTTTTTTCTATTTTATGTATTTGTTCATTTTATATATAGTTTACATTACTTAAATAATCATATAGCTCCATTTGTATTCTGAGAGTCAATTAGAATTATTATAAGCATTCAACAACATAATTTCTATTTTAAGTTATAAATTTCATGTTGTACAAAAGCATTACTTTTTTATGAAGTATCTATTGGACCATTTGTCCATTGAGACACTTATTTTGTCTACATTTACAATAATTTTCAGAGTGAAATATTGTTTCCTCAAGTTCTAAGATTTCATTATTGTGAACAATGTATAAATGTATTTTTCTATATTGTTGGAACTTTCATTATCTGTATTTTATTATGGAATAATTAGTGATTATGATAAAATATTCAAGATAAGCAGAACAATGAGAGAAGAAAAATTAAAATATTTCTCCCATTTATTGAATCAATAATCCTTCTCTCCAGAAACAACACTTTTACTTCTTGATATCCTTCTATATTTGCACATATGTATATTTGTATATCTTCTGTCTTCTTTTATGCTAGTAAGGCATCAACATTGGTTGATGATTGCGCAGATAAAAATGATACACAGATAAATAATATGCTTCCTTGTGATATTTCTTAATACCTCACTTTGTTGTTAAGGAAACAACTATATATTTGTTACTTTCATTAACCATGTATTAACAACAAAATTTAAATTTCATGGATTTGTTTTCTGAAGATATGCCCTTCTGCAAATTGTTCAGATTTTGCCTGTTTTTTTTTTTTAATCTTGTTATTTTATCTAAGATCGGTATTAATCTAACAAAATATTTATTGCATATCTTAGTAAGAGTTCAGTCACTGGAGCCAGGTTGTCTGGGTTTGAATATGAACTTCACTATTTACTAGCTGTGATCTTGATTATTAGATATAATCATGGGTATTATGTAATTATAGTTTTGAAAATTCTGTGTAATATTAAACACAATATAAGTCACAGCTTCTGCTTTTACCTCTATTATTACTTGGTTATTTCTACGTGTATTTTATATTTCTTTTCTTCTATGAACGTTTGCCCAATCAGGCAATTTTCTCATTTCAATTTTTTGAAATCTTTTGTTCCAAAATATTAAAAAATATCCAATTCTTAATATTCTCACATATTTCTATAATCATTTTTCTCAAATATTCAATCAAAATAAGCCTGAATTATTATTAGGAATAATGGGGAAAATATATATCTGTTGTTCACATCTTCATATGGGTTTTATGAAAAATGTACATAAGATAAATATGTAAGGCACCATGTGAGAAGTAGTAAAAGAACATAACCTGCAGAGAGAGGAATAAAAATTCCTAATGTACAGATTAGTCAGTGAAGAATTCAAAATTCTTTAAGAGATGAGCTACAACTTTAATGGGAAAATATCTGATTCCAAAGCAGGTTCTCTGAGACACAAACATTCAAAAACTTTAGTTTGCAAAGTTGTGAGTACAGTGATCAAAATCTAAAATATGAAGCCACATTGCATAAATTCAAAGCCCATCCCACTGCCCAGAATTGTTGTGACATATAACGAATCCCTTGATATCTTTGTGCTTTTCTATTCATCTGCACACAGAAATTATAAATCAATCATCCTTTAAGGATTGCTACATAAATAAACATGTAATATGAATGAAACATATGTAAAATGCAGGTACCCTGTACCTCCAATAAAAGAGGTTACTTCTGTGTTTCCAAGACATTCTTTCAAGTTTTGAAAAATGATCATTCATCTTAAACATTTACCTGTTAATTAAACTGCACACCTAGATTGAAACATTAAGTTCCTGGCTGAGTGGCTGAAAATATATCAGCACTGAAGATGTCACTGGTAATCTCATCATGAGCAGAAGCTTCAGGTACCATTGTAAACCACTTTAATAAGTAAAAAAGACAAACATGTATAAAAAGCTTAATAGCCTAAATGCAAAGCATCATGTTGAGAGGAAAGTAAATGAAACAGGTCCTTGCTTCTGAAAAGTTTGGGATGTGGATATCTGAAAAGCAGAGGGTAAGGTATTTGGATGAGAAAAAAAATGAAATCAAAGGTTTATGGAAAGAATATTACACATGACATATCAGGAAAATAGAGAGATCATTTTGAAACCTCTATTTTTACCATTCCAAAAAGTCATGGTAGAAAAGCTTGGAAAAATAAGTTGTCCTCAAAAACAAAGGCCAAATAAGCCAGGTTATGAAATTTTGATATTCTCTATTGAAAAAGTAGAAAGATGAGGCACAGAAACATGAGAACAAAATTGTGTGGGTCAAAGTGTAAACTATAATCCATGGTTAGTGGTAATGCTTCAATAAGTGTCTATCAATTATAGCTAATATACCACACTAATGAAATATGTTAAAGTGGGAAAGTGTGTGTGGGGGGTGTGGGGGGATATATGGGAATCCCCTATATTTTTTATTTAACATTTATGTAATCTATAACTTCTTTAAAAATAAAAATAAATAAAAATAAAAGATTTTCTAGTACATTAAAACAAAAAGCACTCAGAATTGTGTAATGTTAGCCACCATTTTTAAAAGGAATTTTGCCCAGTTGGAACTTGAGACTATCTGTATTCACAGGGATATTTCCTTTACGATATCACAGATACAGATAGGACATTGTCTTTCTGCTCCCAGTACTTTGAAACTTGATGGCTTCTTTCTGGCTTGAAAAGAATTAAAACTGCCCCTGCCGTGATCCCAATATGACTTATCAGTGTCTCAAACTAGTCATTGCCTTTCTTGTTTTTCTTTTGATTGTTTTTGTTGCAAGTATATATTTTAAAAATCCTTGAGAAAACACAGAGTTACCATAATATCCTCCCCTCACCCTATTATTAGCATTTGCTTTAGTGTGGTACATTTGTTACAATTGGTGAAAGAAAATTATGTTAATTGTGCTAGTAACTATAGTCCACAGTTTTTAATAGATTAGCCACTTTCTTTCTTAATAAAGAATAAGAAGTGCTGCCTCAAAATCTCCACTGTGGTACATCAAAATGTTAGGAGTCCAAACTTGGATTATAGCCTAAGATGTCTCTTGATCTTGGTCAAGTTAGGTTATATTTAAACTTCAGTATCACTATTTAAAAAAATGGAGGTCTCAAGAAATAAATCTTGCCCCTGTTTGACAATATCATTTTTGTGTTCCTCACATACAATATCATAACTCATTTCACACAGTTTTTAGTACTCATTGAATTTTAATTAAAATGTCTCACAATTTTAGTTGAAAAAAAATAGTACTTTGTGTGAAATACTTATGTGAGTTTTTTGTAAGAAATATTATCTCAGACATACAAGTAATACACAAACTTAATCAATGTCAATGTCACAAAACACAAAATCTGGAATTCTTTAAGTGGATACTTACAGGTCTTTATTGAGAAGCCCAAATTCAGTTATTTCCTCTTTCATTCATTCTTTCCTTCTTCACTCTGTTTTTAACCCTCATGCTGTGCTTTGAAAAGAAAAGGAAGGCATTTCAAAAATATGATGAGTCATAAATATAATAAGTTGGTTGTTTGGGTATTAAAATTCAATAGTTGAGATACTCACTTGGATTTCAAGAACTCTATCCCTGCACTATCATTTTGCTTTCTATTTTTCCTCCTGAAACTTCTACTAATGAATATGTAACTCATAAATACACCCAGGCAGACTCATTCCCTGATATTTTCACCTTTCATAGCATCATTTTCACCTTTCATAGCATCTGAAAGCCATTTCTTCAGTTAAAACTTCCACACTTCATTTCTCCCTGTGGAGATAGTACCCAGTGAAAAGAGTGTCTCCTCAGAAAGCCTCCCAATAGTTCCCAGTTGAGTAACTCTTTTTCTACCAGCATTCTACAGTTCAACTACAAACACACACACACATATACTCACATGCACACACATTTAATTAAATGATGTAATCCTAAATTATAGCCTTCTCTCACTTCTGCTTTCTGTTCACTTGATCAGATCATACAATATATCTTAAAGTCAGCACGACAAATTAGGGTGGTTCAGTTTTGCACACTTCAGGTCATGTCAGGAGGGAGAGTTTAGCAAAAGCAGTCAGGGACTTTTTAGGACCAGAACCCAGACCTTCATGCTCCATGACAATCTCCTGCTAATATCTCCCCAACACTGATGTGGAAAGCCCCACACCAACCACATAAGAATTGATGCAAAAAGACAGAGAATGGGCTTAAGTTTTGGAGAAAAATAAACATTTTTCAGATGGAAACTAGTGTGTGTATGTATATATACATAAATGACTTTGCAACACTATATTTAAAAGCCTGATGGGCTTATTGGTCTCCAAAATGTTTTGCATCCTTCATGCTTTATATTATTTAGAATGAAAATGGGTCTATTCAGAACTGTAGGGGATTTAAAAGAAAACCTTAAGTCAATCCTCACTAAAAAAAACCCAAAAAAACAAGCAAACCATTTTTATAAACATTTATTCAATTTCTACAATTTCTATGAACTCACAGTAGCCATGGGTTAGCTACTGAGAATTTTGAAACAGAATAATACATTAGAATGGGAGATCTGAACAAGGAATTTATTATTATTTTTAAGCTACCTAGAATGATACTTGAAACATAATGAGGAATCAATAAATATTTTTCAAATTGAATCAAAATTTTTGGTAAAAAGTACTTCTAATTGTGTTCCTGGTTCTAGGTGTCTGTGTCAGAAACTGATAGATATCTGTGGCAATGCACACCTCTCCTCGGCAATATAACAGAGAATTACATGGGTTAATGGCCTTCAAATTCCATGTTCTGAGGTTTGATGGTCAATGCAAAACCATATCCTCAAAGGAATAAAATATTGAAAGCACACTTGCTACTAGACTTCTAGCAGCCTCTGACACAGGCAACTAGCACCAGGAATGTCCATAGACCATGTTTTATTGAAAATTCCCCAGTCCCTTTCAGCAGTTAGGTGCAGTTTTGTGTCTACTTCTTGTCTATTGGCTGTAGGCAGAAGACTGTGTACTTTCCCAGCTAAAAGTCTAAAATGTTGAATGTGTACTCCTCCAAGTTTATTTCTTATTACCACCTGAAATCAGACTGGTAGTGTCACAACTGTAGATAACAGGGACCTAAGGGAGTATGTTACAAATGGTGGTATACATATGGTAGGCTGGTGTTAAAATTCAAATTATGATTCATTAGTTCTGGGGTAAAGCCCAGAATACTGCATTTTCTAACAAATTCCCAGGTTGTTCCAATAATACTAGCACATGGATCACATGTTGAATATGAAAGCATTAGGGAGCACAAGGAAAAGCTAGAAAGGAAGCTGACTCCATGATTGAAAAGAAAGAATGCAATTTTCTGACAATCTGGACCATAAAAATGAGTCTGTCACATCAGAAAGCATAAACTTCCTATATATTAACAACTGGATCATTGGGTCTTTCTTTTAAAGGAGCTGATAATGCAAACACACATGACACCATTATTCTCTTTATATAATAATACTATATTCCTTGAAGACTACTTGGATTATTATTATTGCATGACATACACTAAATGAAATTCTGTCCTGTACATTTTGCATATTTTCAACTAACGATTTATTTTAATATTGAAAATAATAATGTTATACCCTGCTCTAATTCTCCCTACAGAAAAGGCTTCCAAATCACCATATTTAACAAATCATCTTCATAGAATTCCTAATTCCCTTTACTTTATTTTTTAATACATTTTACCATCTTCTAACATACCTATTAATTTACATATATGTTTCCTTTTTCTAGTTGTCCTCACTAGAAGGCAAAACCCAACGAAGCAGGTTTCTTTGTCTATTTTATACAGGAATATACCCAAGTCATTTGTAGAGTTATGGGATCATAGCAGAAACTCATTAGCTATCTGTAGTGGTTGTCATGATTGAGTGCTCAAAATTGGAAGTATAGAACACAGATCCTAACATGTAGGTTTTTATAAGAATGCTTAAATTGTGTCTATATTTTATAAATGTAAAAATACACCTGGGCACATTTTGGGTCATCTGATGTCTAACTGACATCAAATATAACCATGTAATTTCATTGTCAAAAATGATTGCTACTAAGGTGACATCAACCATTGCTAGGCAGTGTTGGGAGTTTAAGTAAGCAGACATGAACTTGGTAAGTGAGGAAGCCATTTCTATAAAGTGGATGACAAATGACTGTGCGGTGAGCCACAGTGTTTCACAGTAGTTTCATTTGAGAAAATTCTTACTAACATTGATGTGCCAAACTCAAAATTACCTTTGCTATGTCTCTGTGTAATATTCATATGTGTCAATTTAATTATAATATAACCTGATCTTTGGACAATAACTTCCTCTCCAAGGAGGAATTCTCTATAAGAAACCCATTTACCATATGAAGTTTCCTAGATAACAAAATAATTTGACCAGGCATTACTGGTTGTGGCATCAAGTAACCATAACTCACAAATCCCTCTTAACACAAAAGTGTATCTGCCAGGCTGACTGATCTGAGACTCTAACATAATAATCAACAAACCATATCCCTGCATTAAGATTTTGTTCAATACCTAATGAGAAATTTTGCCTCCTTTTTATACTCTGTCTTGTGTTCACTTCCCTTAAATATCTTTATCTGGATAGATTATAATATTATCTTATATTGTATTGCAAAGGTCTTTTTCTGTTACATGTTTCTTATGTGTTATCTCATTCATGAAGTGTTGAGTTTTGTAATATATTTCACTATGTCTTAAAATTGTCACTGATTCACCAACCAATATTTTTGTTCAGTGCCCCTTCACAAATTTCAAAAAATAATCTATAATACTTAATATAATACATGAATAATGGCTAACTAGAAGACCAAAATATATTAAATTTCATTGACAAAGATTATGACTCAATTCAGTGAATTGATTTATTATAAAAAGAATTGTCCTTATTTGAAAAAAAAGTTATAATTTCTTCCTATAGGTTCTCAAGAAGAGGATGAAAGGCCACATTACAGGTGTCATCAAAAGGGACCAAGTTTCAAATTACCTGATATATATGGTGCTTTGGGATCATAAGTTTCCTGGAGTGACTTTGGTCTCACTTTGAGCCAGGAGATAAGATCCAGATTCCGTAGTGTCAGAAATGATTTGTCAACACAAAGGATTAGTCATAAATCAGATACAAATTATTAGCCTTGTATAAGAAACATGGAGAATAGAAACCCAAACTCAAGTAATGGACAAAGAGAAAGGTAAAATTCCAGAAGCACCAGGATCATCTCATAATCTACAATTCAGAGAAAAGAAGTGAGGAGTGGATTTGGGCTCCAGCAAATCTTGTTAACTTTATGTACTGTTATCTATGTGACTTTGTCTTAAAATTTTAATGGGTGTCTGTGTCTTGTGCTCATTTTACCTACTTCCCCAACAATCCTACTGAGAGAGGATTATATTTTCTTCATCAGGATGAATACATTTTCTCTTTTCTATCAGTACATTTTATTAAAACACAGATTTTTCAACAAGAGTCTTTCACTCTGTTCCCTTAACTCAGTTTTGTGCACCATAACTTTCTCATGGCATTTTTAATTTCTGCATTCTTCAGAGTGTAAAACAAAGGGTTGAGCAAGGGTATCCCAATAGTGTAAAACACAGCCACAATCTTGTCCCCTGGATATACTGTTGGAGGATGAGCATATGTGAATATACAAGAAACAAAGAATAAGATGACCACAATTATGTGGAAGGTGCAGGTAGAGAGAGCTTTCTTCCTTCCTTCTGCAATCTGATTATTCAGAGAATGTAAGATTAAAATATAGGAGATGATGAGGATTATGAAATTTACCATACATATGGCCCTACTATTAAAGACTACAAGTAGGTTTATGACATAGGTGTCCATGCTGGCAAATTACAATAATGGTTGCATTTCACAGAAGAAGTGATCAATAACATTAGAGCCACAGAAGGCTAATTTCAAAGTCAAGGTTATATATGCTGAAGAATGGTTAACAGATCCCACCCAGGCCCGTTTCACCAGTGTACCACCGAGGTGTTGCCTCATGACAACTGTGTACTGCAGCGGCTTACAAATGGCCACATAATGATCAAATGACATAAGGATGAGGACAAAAATCTCCATGCATCCAAACAAGTGAAGTGTAAACATCTGGATCATGCATTCATTATAGGAAATTACTTTCTTCTCAGATACAGAACTTATAATCAATCTGGGAGCTGTGCTTGTGGAGAAACATGCATCAGCAAAGGGTAAGTAGAAAAGGAAGAAATACATGGGGCTCCCAAATGGCCAACTGTATCTGATTGTCATCACAGTAAGTAAATTTGCAAGGAGAGTTGCAAGGTAGAGCAAGAGGAACATCACAAACACTATTTTTGCCTTTAGAACCTCCTTTGTTAACCCAAGGAGAATGAATTCCTCCACACTGGTATTCAGGTTCATAGTTAAGGTATATGTAGAAAGGACACAGCTGGTAATGGTTTATCTGCAAAAAAAATTAAGAAAGTTGTGATTTAGCAAGAGCAGTATACTTGGAATCATCCTTACTACTCATATTCTAATTCTATGAATATAGTAGTTCATTGGTTCCCTAAGTTTTCCATGTGTTATAATCACATGGAAACTTTTTTTTGAAAATGCTAATGACACTGCTTTATGTAGAGTCTTCATTTGTGGGACCTAGATAATTAAAAAGAAAACACAAAAGCAAACACATAGTTGATTCTGCTCTCTGACAAGGACTGAGGAAAACTGAATTTGCTGCATGACATTGAATAAGTCATCGTCATTGCTTAAAATTTTTAATTTATGTGAAAAATAGAGACTCCAAGGGACACTTTATTAAGTGTATACATATATATACACTTTATATATATGCATAGATTTTTTTCATCTCAAAAACTATTGTCAGTCAGGACACACGAGATTTTTGAATAAATCATGGAGGTTGGCATTATTAAGGGAAATTATTATGTGTGTGCAATTATCCATTTCTCATGCTACGTGTATTGTTTTCAATTCCACACCCTATAGATCCAACATGATGTACAACTTCTAATATGTACATAATCTGAATAATGTTTTTTCTCACATAAGATTCTGCTACCACTATCTTCCGGAAGTTTTGTTTTCTTCTAATATTTGTTTCTGTTTAAACATTATTTTAAAATATATTTTAGTTTTCCCATACAAATATAGCCCTTATTCTACTCTATGTTTGCTTATATACATACATTTCTATAAAAAACTTTCATCCTGTAATATTCACACCATTTGAAACTCTTGAGATGTGTTAGTTTCCTGGGGTGCTCAATCAAATACCATGAAATGGGTCAGGTTAAACAATTGGGAATTTATTTGTTCACAGTTGTGAGGCTAAAAGAAAGCCCAAATCCTGGTGTAATTGAGGCAATGATTTCTTCCCAAAAACTGGTGTCTGTAAGTGGGTGCCTGAGATCAAGGCAATGGTGCCATCTTCTTGTCTCTGCTCCAGTCTCTCCATTTTCTCCTGGGTTCTTTCACTGTTCAGCTCCTTGCTACCTGTAGCTTCCAAGGTTTCATCAGAGAGTTCAGCAGCTTTCCACAATCCCCCAGCACTATCACTTGCTGCCAAACTAGATAGCGTATGCCACTGTACATCATGAGCAAGGATCACCATGGGTCTTGAAAACCGAGGAAAATGGTATAGAAGTGAAGTCCTATTTATACTGTCCCAGAAACATCACCACCAAACTTAAACTCTTCAAAAGAGGAGAATCCAAAGAATAGAAACTTCTGGGCTGGCCTCAACACCAAGGTGTAGCTACCTGCTTCTTCTGTGTCTAGAGAAGCTTTTGAGAGGAAATGTACTTTTGCATGGAGGCCAAGGAAAGTTTAGGACACTTGGCCCACAATAACCCTTCAGTTTAGAAATACTCTCTGGAAGCTCCAATTTTTTTTTCAGGAGACAAACTGATTATCGATTCTATCAGATTGGTCCTCAGGAGGTGAGAGGAAGAAAATATTTTGCAGTGACTGGAAATCTTACCTCTCAGGAGCTAAGTTGAGCAAACTGATGACTCTTAATGGAGTAGGTTTTTATAACTTCAACTATAATTTTCGTAGAGGTGACTCACATGAAGTCCAGATAAAACCGGCAAACAATAATTCATTGTGATTTACTGATGCCTTCTGTCACAGGAGGCTATGGAGAGTGGGGAGTTTATGGAGAAAGGGGACTCTCCCTGTGGCCCAACTTCACATGGTTTCTCCCAAGAGGCAACAGGTTAGACAAAACCATGGTCTGTGGCACAGGAGGGTGTGCATGAAAAAAATTAAGTGGGAGAGTCTCAATTCAGTTCCTGAAAACTCCTTTATGAAAAAAAAAAAACAACTCTTTCCTGTCCTGTGAGAGAGAAATGCCTCTAAGGTCAATTCCATTCCCACAAGTTCTCATTTGGAAAAGCATGAGTTTAATGTTTCTCTATTTACT
>JAQZBX010028647.1:0-27699 GCA_029593785.1 Cabassous unicinctus
GCCTTGGGGGTGGGAAGGTGCTTGGGGGGTCAGGACGTGCTGCCTAAGCTGGGGGGTCAGGAAGGTGCTGGGGGTTCAGGAAGTTAGGGACTGAGTGCACTGGGGCCCTTGAGAATGTTCTTGGTTACGATGAAGGCAAACCAGGTTTACAATGTGCCCTGGCTGAACAGGACTGTGTCCTCCTAAGAAGGAGAAGAGGCAGACAGAGGCGGGAAGCCGACGTGTCGACAAGGCAGAGACCGCCATGGGCGGCCGGCAAGCATTGGCAGAAGCCAGGAGAGCGGCGTGTAGTGGGTTCTTCCCTGGAGTCTTCGAGGGATCTTGGCCGGCACCTTGGACCTCTGGCCTCCAAACTGTGGAACCTACATCCCTGCTGCTTAAAGCCACCCAGCCTGTGGGACTTTGTTTCCCCAACCCCAGGAAATGAAGACCCTGGGAAATCCCCGAGATGGGGTTTGAAGGAAAACGAGAGGGGGAAGAGCACCGCCCAAGCACGTGATTGTCGGGAGAGAGTGCCACGAGGGCGCCATCCCACGTAAACCAGCTCAGCCTCCGAGCGTGCTCTGGCTGAGACGAGTCCATGGGGATGTGACCTGAGGAATCGCCCCGGTCCAGTCCTGCTTCGCTTTGAGCACGTCTCCTTGATAGAAGGATATGTAGACTGGTTTATTTCTCTTTAGAAATGTTGCCCCATATTCCAAGCCCTGAAGATTATTGTTTATTTCCATTCAAGCCATTCGTGGAACTTTTTATCCAGGCATCATGGCACACTGCGTAGGTACTGAGTGTCCCCACCCGTGGGGGTTGAAGTTCATAGTTTGTCTTTGTAGCAAAGGAAGCGGATGCCCAGCGCCTTCTCCGAAGGCCCCCTCATTGGGGGGAGCAGGGGCGGGCCGGCCGCAGCTGGCCCCTTGGCAGCCTCTCTCGAGAGTTCTCCTTTGCTCCGTGGCGGTGGCTCGGTGGGAGCCTGAGCTCCCCTCTGGAGAGCTGGTGAGGGTCCAGGCCGCACACAGCCGTCTCTCCTGCACTGGCCTCCCCTGATGCCGGTGGCTCTTTCAGGCACCTTGCAGAGAAGATTAACTGCCAAGGTAATCAAGACAACTGCATTTAATCATTTTCCTAATTAATGCATCCAGTGTAGCTCCTTGCTGCTTTTCGGGCTGAACATAATGAGCAAGAAGGAAGCAAGTGTCGCAGGGACCCCTGCATTTTCTCCTAAAGGTTAATTAACCTGGAGATTATCTGGGAGAGGGCACCAGCCCGCACTGGCAGGAGGCATCACCAGGCGGCTGCGAAGGCCACGCCGTGCCTGAGCGTGGAGCAAGGTCAAAGCAAGCAAAAACCCGGGGCTGAGTTAGAGTGTGGCTATGGACTCAATCCAATGCTGAGCACATTCTATTTGGAAGCTTCTAGTAAATGAGAAAGGAAAGGAAGGGGGTGCTGAGCAGGACCGCGAATTGAAAAAGCACCTTTGTGCTGGAGAACATGGAAGAAAACGGAAGAAAACGCGTCTGTGCACGTATTGATCTGGATTCATATCTTCCATCTACGGCTGCACTGGGCTGGGGCTTTCTTCCAATAAAGCCGTCGCTGGGGCTCCGGTGAGGTCCACTGAGTAAGCTACGGAGTCCAGTGTTGACACTTTATTAACTCACGGTGTTGGTGAAGCACCAGCGTGAGATTTCATAGGGCAAAGCGTCCCGGCTCCACAGAAACAACCCAGGCGGCTGACGGCCAGCGACTCTGAATTCAGCTTGACCCCAGGGGCAGAAGACAGGAGGAAGAGCTGCGGATCCCTGGGACGGAGCTCCCATTTGATGAAGATTTCCTGTGGTGTGCAACAGGATTCGTCAAAGCACAAAGAGCCTGCAAAATTAAAAAGCGTTCTGCAGCACAGCTTGGGAAAATGTACGTTAAAAAATGTTAAAAATAGACACACTTTGGCTCAGCAATTGCACTTACACAAATGTTATCCTAGGCAAATAATCACAGATCTGTACAAATATTGGGCTATAAAGATATTCACTCTTATTTTTATTTAAGGAATCAAAGGCAGCCTAATGTGTATTAGCAGTGTGTGTTGGGCGAGCTGCTTCTCGCTGCCTTATTTTTCTCACCTACAACTTCCTAGGGCTGCTTTGGGCTGATGTGAGCTGGTGCATGTGCGGCGCTGAGGACCGGCCTTCTCCGGAGCGGGCTGTTGTCAGTGCTAGTTCTGTGCTTGGCCGGGGGGAGGATGGCACCGATGATGGAGGGTTGTTTTGTCATTGGAGTGATGCAGGGAACGAATCTTTGCCGAATGGAAACGTGTCCACGGTTAGTGTAAAAGTGAGTACTTTGCTCAGTACCACATGATTCTAGTTTTAGACAAAAGCATGATTGTGTACATACACAAACTTAATAAATGTAGTCTTCATGGGCTGCAGTATCTTCTAAAGTTTCTACGGTGGGCATGTGTATTACTTTTTCAATTAGAAAAAGTTCCTAACAATAATATCGAATTTAACTCAATATTCGATTTTGACATGGAGAGCTTAGGGTTGAAACTAAAACCTTTCATTGTGAGAGAATAGTGTTCACCTATTTATATATTAATGTGCATCCTAAGAGCTCGCTGGGTCTCGTGAATCACCCAGCTGAAGTCAGGAGAAGGAGCAAAGATATTACTACTAACTATAGCTTACATTTGGTGTATTTTCCCCTAACCCACCCAATTATTAACTCCCTATATTGGTATTATACATTTGTTATCATTCATGAGAAAACGTTCTCATTTTTGGCAATGGCTCCTTAGTGACTGAGAGAATAGAAGTCAAACACGAAAGAAAGATGGGAATGAAGGAAAGCAAGATATTTAGCATTCTTTTCCAAATTATTTATAAAACACTAATTTGAGACTGATAAAGTCCCCATTACCTTTTTTATTAAACCAAATTTGTCTGTGTTATTCAAGGTGCTTAAGGCTATTTCTTTAATTATTATCATTTTTAATATTCCATCTGAGTAGGATCTAGAGTTTGGAATCACTAGTTCTTTTTTTCCTAAGCTGACCACACAGCAGAGCCTTGCTATGTGTCAGTTCTCTAATTAGGGTAAGTGTGATGTGTGAGGTGGGGGATGGCAGCAAGTAGAATGAAGTACAGGAATAGAAGGGCAAACGGGAATTTAGTAAAACTGACTGCACCCCCTGCCCCACGGGCTTAATCCTCAGTAGATACAGGTCTTGAACAAAGGCCAGAAACCAAGAATAGATTTCCCCCTTTTCATTTATGCTAAATAATCACAGACTTCATTTGTGGTCACTTGGACTAGATACAAAGTGCAAACATAGGGGAGATAATCAATAAATTCATAGATGAATCATTTATTAAACCTTCTGTGCAAATATCCCACCACCTTGGGGATCCTCCAGTGAATTTCACTCTAAAAGGAAAGATTGGCAGGTTTAGCCCCCAAAGCGCCCGTCTTTTCCCACTGAACAGGTTCTCTTTCCTTAATAAGGGGCAGTGTCCTGCTCCAGGGGGCAAGTCAGTACATCATGGTTTAACTTTTCTAGGCTCTTATAACTAGAGAGACCAACCATGTATTTCACTATTTAAATTTGTTTATTGTTTCATTTAGCCGAGGTGACTGGATTCTTTACAGAAGTAATAGACATTTCAAAATTGTTGGGTCAGGTCCAGCTTAAAATAAGGGGCAGCCACTAGCCTCTTCTAAGCTCTTGTAGACCTCAATCTCTGGGTGGCACATGAGAAGTGAAGTCAATAACCCCTTTTCCTTGGTACCACTGTCTCATCCTTGGCTTCTTCTCTTCTCCATCTTGGCTGATCCTTCTCAGGCTCATTTCTCTTCCTTTCCTCCTCATGGTGAGTTCTTCTCCAGGGCTCTGTGCCTGAACTTCTTGGAATCTCATTTCCTCTAAAGCTGTCATCCCTCATGTGTGCACACCTGTCCCGCATCTTGATGCCTGTCTCAGTCTTCCTCCCAACTCCAGGTCTGCATTGATCTCATCTATGAAGACTTGCACCTGGTTCCTACCAGTATCTTAAACTTCAGCTGAGGTGGAACCCATTGCCATTTCCTCCATCCTGCTCTTCTTTCTCACCTGATTAGGTCAATGAAATCACCCTCTGGTTCTCCAGATAGTTATCAGTCACTGTGGCAGTTTGAGATTATTTTATGAATCCCAAAAAGAGAACGATTGTATTTGTAAACTAATCTATTCTTCTGGGCATGACACTCTTTTGATTATTTTGGATTCAGTTGAGAGGCCCTTGATTAGATTACCTGTTAAGGCTTTGATTTGACCATGTCAGTAAGGTGTGAGTCAGGTTGAGTCCCTGCCCCATTGGTGGGCTGGTATGAACAGACACTGACTCAAGAAGACACTGGAAGAGAGAGAGCTCTGTCATTTTTGATCCTGGGGTCCTGGGGAGAGATGAGCCATTTGCCTGATAGTTTGCAGCTGATATAGAAAGCCAAGAAAAACATGAGCCCTATGCCAAGAGGGAGAGGAAGCCCCGAGAGGCAAGCCCTATGCCAGCCTACAGATGAGATTGGGAAGAAGCTGGGCCCATGGAGCCTCAAGAGGAAGAGGAAGAGGAAGAGGAAGAGGAAGAGGAAGCCCAGGAAAGAGAGATCAGCGGCCATCTTGCTTCAACACGTGACAACTGATTTTGGTGAGAAAGTAACGTTGAGTTGGATTCTTTAGGGCCTTGTAACTGTAAGCTTTAACCCCAAATAAATACCCTTTATAAAAGCCAACAGATTTCTGGTACTTTGCATCAGCAGCCCTTTGGCAGACTAATACAGTCACATTAAAAGTATTATACCTTTACTTAAGGTGCAATTTGATGCAGGTACTGGAAGAAGTATCTGGACTATTTCTCTGTAAAGCTTGTACTTGTAAGCTTTACATTATACAGCTTCTTATTTAAGCATGAGTAGTAGCAAATTATTTCTAACTTATTCTGATGGTTGCTTTCTTAATAAAAATCTCACTTTTCACTATTGACCATTAGATTCCAGATACCCTGGCCTCATATGCCACTTCCTCACCACGTCTCCCTTCCGTTTACTCCAGGCTCTGATCAAATTAAACCACCATGTGCTTTTCCGTGTCTGAAATTTGACTCACTTTTCTTTCTCTACTAAAATGTTCCTCCATTCCACCTCCACGTCCAAATCCTTCTTGCTAATCAGTCTTTTTCCAAAGGCATTTTCAGAAACTACTCTTTTATCTTCCTAACAAAACGAATCTCATTTTCCTCATAATGTTGTTGGAAGCATCAGGACCTCTCTTGTGTTACGTGCAGCATCTGCTGGGCATCATGGAGACTCTCTTGCCTATAAGTTGCTCAGGAGGAAAGCCTGTGTCTGAGTTGTCTTTGCTGAAGGAAGACATTACCTCACTCCAATATGTCCTCAATGAGGAGTGCTGATAGAAATGATTAGGTTAATATAATACTTCATTCATAAGGCCTAGTGTTCAAGTCACTCTAGGTACTGAAGACCAGAATACCAAATGACACAGAACATTAAAAATTAGCAGTTTGAGGATATGCATTCTATATCAGGAAGATGCTTTCTGTTAGGTCGTGGTATTTGTGTTTGGACTATAAACTAACAGGGTCCACTGATATCTTTCAACCACTGCCTCTCTAGTGTTCAAACTGAGAGAATGATTTAAAAAAAATAGTGCTATTGTTTTCCCTCTGACATTGAAGATCCCCTCAATGACCTTTATCTCTTGTTTTAGGATTCTGAGGCTGTTCTCTATCTCTGACCCTGATATCATCTAAGGATTCTCAGTGTTGGCTGAGAGCATGACCTGCAGTTCTCCTTTGACTGGTACCCGCTTTAACAAAGGAAGAGGAAATGCAGTCTTTTATCTATTACCACAGAGTCCCTTTAATGGTGGAAAACGGGGGACTTAATTAGCATTTAAAAGAAGGAAATATTGACAGGGAGCTTAGTGAGACTGTTGCTCCGAGTGGAGTTTGCTGCTAATGGGAATATGCTAAATCCATTTAGACACATAGAGATGAATGGTTAGCCATAAGGATAGCTCTGTTGAGAACATGGATGACAGCATGCACTGCGCTTACTTCCATGTCCGTGGAGTCAGATGCACGAGACTTGTGCAAGTTCCTTACTTTGCTGCGTCTCAGTCCCCTCATCTGTACGATGGGGGCATTAGCATTGACCTTGGCAGGCAGTTGTTATAACGCAACAAAATAGTAATTGGCAAGTACCTAGCACAGTTCCTGGCACATAGCAGGCACTGAAGGAATAAATGAGAGAATAATGGGCTGAAAATAATAACGGTTAGGAGAGTAATAGGGCATAACACGTGTAAGTATCAGGCTAAGGGGTTATATGTGACCTGGTAGGTATTGAGCAGTCAGTGATGACTGAACAGCGGGGGCTGACCTGTCCAGAGTGGCTTTATGACAGCTAATTTTGCAATAGTACAAAAAAGTGAACTGGTGGAGAAAGAGGTTAGGGACAGTTAGAATATAATTTCAATAGTCCAGGCTTGAGAAATGAAGATGGCATTACAGATGGAAACAAAATATAGATGGAGGAGGCTTTGAGAGAGAGTAAGCCAATGAGATCCACAAGTCAACTGGAAAGGAATGAGAGGAAGTTATCAAGGAAACCCTTCCATTTGGGGGACTGAAAAAATACATGTAATTATGGAACACCAGCAGAGAACATCACCACAGAAAGTCAGGTGGGGGCAAATGATTAGGAGACCCTGATGCGTATATATTTTTTCCTGCTTTATTATCTTTAACTACCTGCAAAGAGCTCTCCATTCATGTCACCAGAAGATCATTTCATCCACTGCTCTGTTTGGCTGCCAGTCTCTTGTTCTTTGGCAATCATGAGGCAGATACTTTTTCCATAGGGAAGAGAAATCCATGGCTTGTTGCCTTTGCCAATAACAAAAATGTTGGGAAGCCGGGGGTGGGGGTGGGGAGAAGCTGTTGCCTTTGGCATCTTTCACATGAACCAGGACAAAGAGCCAGGATGTCTCTCTCTGCTGTGATCACACCAGTTCCTCCCAGGTTAGCACCTCCAGTCACCATACACAGGTTACCAGTATCGAACTTTACAAAATCGGTGACCTTACCTATCTCCAAATCGACTTGAATGGTGTCGTTCACAGCATCATGAGTCACCAGATGAGGAGTTCCTTTTGTGCCTACATAAACCTTCCTCACTTTGCACAACTTGTACTTGGACTCTGCAGGTGTAATACGATGAATGGCAAAGCCCCCTTGGTATCATAGATCAGATGGAAATTCTCTCTGGTCTTGTCAATGCTGATGACATCTATAAAACCAGCAGGATAAGCTATATCAGTTCATACCTTGCTATCAATCTTCATAAACCATGGCATACAGAATTTCACTTCATCTCCTGTCTGGCCATGCTTAAGTCTGTTCCTTATGAAAATGATGAGGGGGAGACATTCTCTCAGCCTGTGGAGACCAGTGGATGGACGAGGAGCAAACACACCAGTCGGTTTATCCAGCATCCAGTGCTTTGGGGCTGTTACATGCTTCAAATGCTTCTTGGGACCATGAGCCATGACTTCCTTAGGCATGGAAAAGTCCTGATGCATATTTGGATTTAGTGTTAGCCATGAAGAGTTGATAGCTAAAGCTACTTGAATGAATGAGAACTGTAGGACAGAAGTGCAGAGAGAAAAACAGAAGCTAAGAATTCCATGAGAACAGTGTAGCAGATGGAAATACAGTGGAAGAGAATTCCAAGAAGAGAACCTTGTGGGTAGAACATGAATGCCTGCTGAGAGAAGATGAGACATGGATTCTGAGAACCAACCACTGGGGTTGGTCAAAGGGGGCATTGAGTACTGTGCTGACGTCCCTAATGCCATCCTGGTGGATGAGAAAATGAAAGTCAGAGATGCTGTGTTGAGAGGAGAGAACTAGGTGAGATCTCCTAGGTGCTGCCCCTGTCTCCAGCTGTCACCTGTTTGCAGGTATTAGCTATGCTTTCTTTGAGGGGATGCTCATTTGTCCTAAAGGTGAGCTTTCTGACCTTGAATAATGGGATATCCAAGTTTAAAAAGGTGTGTGTGTGTGTGTATGTGTGTGTTTTAGCATTTGTGGGAAAATTTCCAATACTCTACTAGTTTCCTAGGTAAAAAGGTAGTTTGAGCTCCATCACTTGGTTGAGAAAACTGAGCTTGGGCAAAGTTCTTGGTGCCAGTTTTCCTACCTGCCCTAAACATGAATGAAGCTTTATAACTCACATAGGAGTTTATTTTGTAATTTGAGAAAAGACAATTCTACAACTGCTTATAGATTCCCAGATGTAAGTATATGGGGCTTTAAAAAGACCAAGTGATGAGATTTTTTTTTGTTTGTGAAAACAGTAAGCCCACAAGAGCAGCAATTCCTTTTTGGAATTTCATTTCAGTTAAGAGGTGAACAAGGGTGCTACTTTGGGACTCAGTCTCTCACCTCCAGGAAGGAGATCCTATCTCTCCAGAGACAGCACTGTGCCCTTCCAAATCCAGAAACGTCCCCAGGGCTTCTCAGCAGCCTGGACTCTGATGGCTTGTTTCTGCAGGCTTCTCACATTCTGCTGTGGTCTGCAAGTACAAAGAGGTTGTGCCTCTGAAGACTGTTAAATACAATCTAAATTCTCCAAGAACAGTAATGATGGGGGAGCTATAATTAATCAAAAACCCTTTTCTTGATACTTTTTAGAATTTTCTCATACTACTCCTATGTAGCAGAAGTGAAAATGGTATAAATACCAGAGCCCATGATTCTCTTACTTGCCTCTAATATGACTGGGCTCAGGTACAACTTAGCAGTTGGGGCTTTATGATGAACCCTCATAGCCTATATGGCTGAGTGGATTTGGGTAAGATAAGACTGGCTGGATGAAGCTGAGGGAGCTGACTGTAGGGGTGGTAGGCAGACTGAAGTTTTATTGGGAGAGTTATTAATTTTCTTTAGCATAGTCATGGGCCTCCCACCTGATCTCAGTTGGGAGGTGGTAAAATTAGTGGACAAGGTTGTCAAAAAAACATAACATAACCCAAAACAAGTGTCCTTCATGGTCTTGTGTGGTCTTGTTTACACTCTAGGAGGTCAGTGACGATTTTCTATTTGACCTAAGACACTGGTCAAATACTGGAGGGAAGGAGGGACTGGTGACAGCTCACATGGTGGGCTGGGATGGTCAGACCACAAGAACCACATGCAAAAACATAGGAGGAGACCAAGGCCTGAACAAATGGAACGCCACCTGGACCCAGTTCTGCATGATGTGGACTGACCTTGAGCCTCATCTGCTGGTTGCCCAGAAGCATCCTGGGCTCGAAACATCCTAAAGCTTGATGTGCCCTTACAAGGGCAGAATCTGCTCTCACTAGTCAAGTGGAAATTTCCTGAGCATCTGTTTTATTGAATTGCCACCGCAAGGAATAAATAGGTCACCAAGGTGTGCCTATATTCATTACATTTTCATCATGTACTTCTTGCCTCCTTCTAATGTGCAAAGACCCAGACAGTGTCTGCGGGCAGCTCAACTGTGTCCTCTAAATTTCCTTGTGTTGTTCTTGCCAGCCATATGCTGAAAAGCAACACCTTCTACTGCCAGTGACGTTATCCAGTGTCATGTGTTCTTGCTCCTCTCTGAAGACGTGATAGTTGAAGAGCTGCTTTAGTGTAGGCCAATAGGAGGTGGCTAGTGTGGCTTGTGGCCCACTCACGAGCGCAAGCAGGGTGGTTTAGGGTGCGTGAGGGGGCACGCAGATGGCTGGGACTTGAGAGCTGGCCAGGGGATGTCCAGGTGGTGTGTCATGGCCATTGGCTGCCTCTCAGTCTCTTGGTACTTGGTGCAGAGTGAGGGTGAAAGCAGGCAGACAAGGCCATCTGTGGGGAACTTGCTTTTGGCAGCCTGCAAGGACAGGGGCAGCTAAGCGAGATCAGGGAGAGGCCTTCACCCAGGGCTAAGAGCAAGATGAGGGCTGCTTTGGGTGACAGGGCTGTAAATAAGCAAACATTTTTATGTCTGGGATAGGCATAGGTCTTGTGGACTTAGCTAGCTTTTTTCCCTGCTGACTCTGCCCTTCATTTGTCCCATGGACTCCATTTTGTGTGCGTCTTTCTAGACTCAGTCCCTGGGTGGCAGGTGGCAGTGACCGGTGCTAGCTGGGCAGCTCATTGGACATAGTCTTCTGTCCAGCTCTCTCCTCACGCTCTCTAGGCAGGTGGGGGTGTGTGTGCAGCCACCACAGTCCAGGCTTTGGAGGGTTCAGCCACAGCTCTGTCCCTTCCTGGCCATGTCACTGGGCAAAGTACATAACCTCTCCAGGCTTCTGCTTCCTCACCTGTCATTTGGGAATCATTCTAGTGCCAGGCTCTCGGTGGCCTATGAGGTTCAATGATATAATCCATACAGAGAAGTTTATTCCTTGATCTCTGTCTGTCGCTCGCTGTCCCGTTGTCAACTGTTCAATGGGTGGTTTTTATTATCTTTACTAAAGAAAACTGTGCCACCTAGTTGTTTAACCTTACTAAATTCCAGTCATTCTTGGCTTATCTACCTCAAGTGCAAGAAATTGTTCTCCTCCCAAACAATTAACCCCTCAGCATCATGTTTAAGCAATTTAGTTCTAACATTGACAGGCAAATGCTATTTCTACTGCTTAGAGCTTTCATCTCACTGGCACTTTTTTAAAACTAGAGAAGTTGTAAGAAAAGCCTCCTTTGAACTAAAATTAAAACTCAAGGCATATCTTAAACCATAGAGGGTGAGGTTTTTCTTTCTTTTCTTGAGCTGTCCCACAGACTAAGAAAAGATATCAGAGAACAGTGGAATCTTAGAATATAAAGGGATCTGAGAGGCCTCAAAGCTTACTCTCCAGCAGAAGAGGCAATCCCTGAGGCCACGGTTGTCATCTTGCCTGCAGGTCAGAATCACGGGGACCTCTTCAAAGGCGCAGTGTCCAGGCTAGACCCCTGACCTTTTAAATCAGAGCACCAGGTTTTTATATAAGATGCAGGTGACCCTGAAGGACAGCTTCTGGGGCATCTCTGCTGCTGATTTCCTCATCCTCGACGAAGGCTCACAGCGCTAGGGAGAGCCTCACCTTGGGAGCTGGCTAATTACTTGGATATCAGCCACGGAGGCCGCCAATACAGGGCTGCAATCTGCTATGCCCACAGGGCCCAGGAGGAAATATCACTGGGTGAAGCCCCCTGAGCGGTAGCCCCCTGCCTCCAGGCAATTGGTACTGGGTGGAAAAACAGATCTCTGGAGTTACCAGATGTTCTAGTTGCTAAAGAAAAGCTGGAAATGCAGATATTTATGTCCCTGGTTTTAAATGTGGGCAACTAATTTAAATACTTAAAACACAGGGCAGGCCAAGGGAACTGTACTTTCAGGTTAGCTGGTTTGTAACTTCTCTGCTGCAGGGTTGAGCATCACTCTGACACCTCCAGGATTGGGTGTCCTCAGCACGGTCCAGAGAAAGTTTTGGCAAATGGTGCATGCAAAGGAGATGATGGAGACAGGAAATGGACACAGGCAGTAGATGGAAAAGAAGATACGTACAGACAGGAGTGGTAAAGTGCCTGATGCAAGCACCAACTCGTTGTGCCTGACGGGAAGGGTCAAAAACATTACTACAACAATCTTAGCTACGATCTGCCCGAGCGACCCAACTCTAAGGAAAACTGAAGTTCTCTGTTCTGATCATAAGAAAGGCAGATTCATACTGACCACTGGACGAAGGCCTGTTGTGTTTGACATGGGGAGTGAGGGGGTGGCCAGGAGGAGACCTGGAATTTACCGTGGCCAGCTAGTGTTTGAGGTTCTTCAACCAAAGGGACCTTTGGCTTGGCCCCAAAGGGGACCCTGCCCTGAACTCTGAGAATGCAAAGATTCTGAACGTGCACGGGCCTGGGTAAAAAAAGGCACAGCAGGGTGGGGGCAGGACTGGGTGTTGGCCTCCTCATGGGTATCCAGGTGGCAGGGCCAGAGCTAGGGGCAGTGGTGGGCACAGGGAGTGGGAGAGCCATTCCTAAAGAGCTGCAACATCAGCGTCCAGCGACCGAGCGGAAGAAGCTGAGGGCCTTTGGGCACTGGGAAAGGAGGGGAGGTCAGAAGTGGCGCAGCTGGGAGGAGGCCACAGGGGTAAGTTGTTGGTTTGGCCACCCCTGAGGCATTTTAAACAGCCAATAGTTTAAGTTAAATGGTAAGTCCTTATTATCCTTTCTAAAAAATAATTTGAGTTCTTTTGGTGAAAGCAGATTAAATAGGAAACGGGAAGAGAGAGGATTTTTTAAAACGTGGTTGACAGGAAAGGGCAAGAGAAGGAATAGGTTGGGGAGATAGGAGGTCCGAGAGAAGCCTCACCTTCTCCACTGTTGTTCAATCCCAATCAAGGTATCTCTTTTCCTCTCAGGCTTGGGTTAAAAGCTATGCCAGCACCACCCAGAGCAAAGATATCCAATGCCCATTCCAGTGGCAATAAACATATTTAACTTGTATTCTGTTCTGAAGGAATTGTTGGTCATTAAAGACTGTTTTAAGCCACGTGCAGAGCTGGCTAATATGCACGATGATCTGAACTGAAAATCAGGGAGAGTTTAGCTGAAAGCCCGTTTTGGGCAGTGTGGTTGGGTAAGCTGACATACTCAAATCATCCCGTGCTGAGAACATAGTCCTGGTTCAGTGTTTGTGTCTGGACAGCCCCTAGAATTTTTGAGAAGTGCCAGAGGTGCTCTTGGGGTGATGGGTTTGAAGGGGCCTGGAGTGCTGGATCTTGGCACTGATGTGGAGTGTGGGGAGAGATTAGGGACGGCCTGATTCCCTAATCAGATCTGCTGGCCCGGGCTGCTTCCCAAAGCGTCAGCACCCGTGGGGAGGAGATTTATAGGCCGGGCAATCCGGCACAAGCACTGCTTGCCAGGTCCTGCTGGTCGAGGGCAGTGCTGATTCTCTCTGATACGCTGGAGCAGAGAAAAGACCTTGCCTTCTGCAGGACTGAAATGGAGCTGCAAGTGGAAGAGTTAATAAATAGTGTATCTGCTATCACTGATAATGAATCGGGAAAAATAATGACCACCTGGGACTCAGACTCTCCACGAGAGCTCTCATCTGACACTTTCTCTTTTGGCTCTTTGCTTTGGAGAACAGTTTGGCTGCTACCAGAGCCACTGCTGGGAGCATGGGGCATCCAGACGGCTTGGTCACTGAGGCTGCACCATCGAGTGCACATTTGTGGCCAGCGGAGACGGAGAGCAGTGGATGAGCAGTGATTTAATTGTAAGTGATGGGAGAGGTGGAGGGGCACATGCTTGACGGAACCAGTGCCTCATTATCTGAACGGTCTCCTTGGAAACTCAGAAAGAAGGGAAATTAAAACACACTTTCCCACAACTCTAGCAATCATCCAATAAAAAAATATTGGCTAATGCTTTGTTTTAGTGCCTGCCTTCCTACAAACAATGTGCAAACAATAAATAAGGTATTGATTTAACTGCAATGCCTTCCATTAGTCTTCTTGAGATTTGTACATATGAGGTAGAGTCTGACATACTCATAATAAGGAAAAAGACTAACGTGTCCACGACTCAAAAGGGAAGAGCTTGCCTGGGAGCCGGGCAGCGGCTTGCGGAGATGAAGGGCTGGGCGAGAGTGTGCCCAGCTGGGCTTGTACACGTGCCCGACTGCTGCCTGTCAAATACCCCAGGCCCCTGGTGCGGCCAGCTTTTCAGGTTGATCAGCTGTGGGCAACAAGTCTGGTGCCAGAGGAGCCAGTGTTGCTCCCCGTTCTAATTGTCTTTCCCGGGCTCCTGCTGGTGCAGCGAGAAGACCTCGTGGCTTCCTCCCATCAGGATGGCTTCCAGCTCAGCTCCAGAGGAGTAGGCTAAAGAGCGTTGAGCATGGGGGACTGCTCATCAACACATTAACTCTAGCTAGAGTTGGGGTGGCCACATAGTCAGGAGACAGGCAAATCTAGCTCAAACCCCATTGCAGCCACCTGCAGGAGATTGTTTTTTCCCTGTCTGTAAAATGGGGAGACAGCAACTGTCATGGGTTGTTGAGAGGGACTCGATGGACACAATCCTATCAGCAAAAGGCCAGCTTGGTTACGGGCACATGGTTAGGTCACAATAAATGTGGGGTAACACAAGAAGGCTGTGATGTGCCTTACAGAGAAAATACATGTGTTTGATAAGCTTTGTTCAGAAATGAATTATCATGCTGTTGGCTGTGAGTTTTACACTAATGAATTAACAATATCTATTAAATAAGATATTTCATTATATACTGATCCACTAATGAAAATGTTGTGACCAGAGGCTTGCAAGAACCTACTCCTATGTATTCCCTTGGAACAAAAACAATGGTTCAGGATTTGCTAATTCACTGTTTGCAGCAGCTTTGTGGAACAAAACTAACATGGATAATGAAAATTGATAGTATTTGCAGGAGAATGTTTCCTTCTAGAAACAACCTGCTCTGTATAACCCAAATTTTATGTTTTTAACCCCATCACATGAACTAATTTCTAAACCACCATTAATGAGCCATGGACAAATAAGGGTTACAATAACTGGCCAGAACCTCAGAGCTCGGTGAGGAAGGCATGCTGCTGTGTCTGTGTTTATTGGATAAAAAATATCCTCAAAGCATATTATAAACCCAGTCCTTCTCATTAGTTCTGTAGAACGGATGCTTCTGCCTCTTTCATGTTTTTAGGTCTCATTCCTCTTCTAAAGATTCATCAAGCCTCTTGCATTTATTTTGGGGAAGAGTGCAGGAATGTCTCTTGTGATCCCTAAGGCATCTATATGGGCTGAATATAGGAGACGATGGCCCCAAACTTGCTAGTTTGATAGGTCCTGTTTCCAAGGACAGTCCTTACACTGGCTGGACCTGAAAAAAAAACAACATAGTTGCTCACCCAGTCATAGCCTGTGGCCCCTAGAATTTTCCCTGCTGCATTTGCTTGTCCATCTCAGGGCCGTCCACAGCAAAGCACCACTTGTGTTCTTGACTCACAGAGCTTGGAGTCTCAGCTGCCCAGCTGAGACCCACTGTGTGAGTATGTGGCTGAGATGAAGCTTCCCTTATTAATTGATGAATATTTCACACTAGATGATGGAAAATCTTTTTAACTTCAAGATAAATGCTAACTTGGTTGGAGCTGCATGCTAATGAGCTATTTTAATCCTCAATTTGTTGGCTGGTCTTGGAGCTATTTAAAAGGACAGCCTTAAGGATGATCCTTTAAAACGGTTTGCCCATAGGACGGCATTCTCTAATGATGGCTGAAATGACCTGCTTCTGTCCTGTTACTGGCTCTGAGTGCCAGCTGATGAGTCTTTTTGTATTAAAGTTCTGCTAACCTTTTAGAAAATTCTGATGCTGCTATCTGTTTTTCAAGGTCTTTGAAGATTGATGATGCAATTATTTTAAATCATGTTATTTCTGAATATAGAAGCCTTTCTGAAATTATATGAAACACATTCTTTGACTTTCTGACTACTGTAAAAATTCAAAATCCAATAAATAATACTCAGACAAAAATACCCATGAATTAGAAATAGGTATTTAAAACACATTTATTTACTCTAAGGGTAAAAGAAATCATAATGAAACTTATGAAATTTGGGACTAAATGGTAATGGAAAAGTCATACACCAATCTCTTAAGATGCAGTTTAAGAGATTCCCATAAAGAACCTTGTGGATATTATAAAAAGAAAAAGACAGAAAATTAAAAAGCCAAGAATTCAACTCAAAAACAGAAAAAAAAGGAGCAAAACTAAAGGCAAGAAATGATAAAATAAGACCAGAAATTAGTGAAATAGACAATAAAGACCTAGAAAAGGTCAAGAATAGCAGCAAAAATCTGGTTCTTTGGAAATAATCTTTATACTTTGATTAATCTCTGAAAATATCAATGCAAATAAAAAGAAAGTAAATATAAATTAATATTAAGAGTAAAAATACTAACTATAGAGTGGAGCTTAAAAATTATAAGCCAATACCAAGAATATATTTTATTTCAATGGCAATTTTTGAAACAAAGTTGGCTCAAGAATAAAACAAAAGCTGAAACAAACCCTGGATTAATTCTCTAAGCTACCCCCCAAAAAGAACCAGAATCAGATAACTTTACTGGAAATTTTACCAAACTTCACAGACCTTATAGCTCCTATCATGTACAAACTGATCCAGAAAACTAAAAGAGCAGGCAAGTGTCTCAACTCCTTTTATGAGGTCAGTGTGGCCCATTTTCAAAACTAGAACAGGACAGTAAAGACAAAGAAAAGTTAAGGCCAGTCTCAACAAGAACCATAGATTTAAAGGTAGCTTGCAGCTGTGTATACCCTAGAAAAAACACGTTCTTAAACTTAATCCATTCCAGTGCGTGTGAGCAGGACTTTCTGATGACGCTACTTCCTTTAAGGTATGGCCATTTCAGTGAGGATGGGTCTTAATCCTATAGCAGGATAGGATTCTTTACAAGCAGAATGAAATCTAGACAGAGACAGAGAAAGCCACAAGAAGCAAGAAGCTGAAGGTCAGTGGAACCTGGAAGAGAAGGGGAAGGCCAGGTGAGGCCGCCATGTGCATTGCCACGTGGTAGAGGAGCCCAGGACCAAGGATCCCTGGCAGCCCACCCCAGAACGCCAGTCTTCTGGAAGAAAGCATTGCTTGATGATGACTTTATTTGGAATTTTCCCCTAGCCTCAAGACTGTGAGCGAATACATTCTCCTTGTTTAAGCCAATCCAATGCATGGTATTTGCTTGAGCAGCCGAGCAAACTAAAACAATATGTTAGCAAACCAAATTCAGTAATGAATGATACAAAATAATAATAATAAATGCAATAAATATATGAAAATAGATGTTTATTTGTGTGTTTATCTATATGCTTGTATGTATATCTTGACCCAGGAGAGTTTATCAGAAGTTTAGTAAATATTAGAAAATTCTAGTTATGTTATTATAAATAAGTCTATGTTTTGTAACAACCTCAATTTCTATCAATAGGGCATTTGCTAAAGAAATTGAGATGTATCCATGTCAAGGAATTTTATGGAGCAGTAAAGATGAATATATTATATTTACATATATCACATGGATTTATCTTTTTAAAAAAGTAATTTTGAATGAAAAAATACCATGTCATCTGAGAAGAAAACATTTGTGTAAATTAACATAAACATATGAAATAATTAAATGTCAGAATGATAAACATGAATTTCAGAAGGGTGGTGACTTTTACAATCAGGATCAGAGAGCAGTTATAAAAGCTGGTATTACACTGTATATTTTGAAAGATGGAAAACAATTATGGTAAACAGTCAGCATTTCAACATTTCTTACCAGGATAATGTGTGACTGGTTGTTTTCATTTCCTATTTTTGCATATTTCAATATGAAAGAGAGAGAGAGAGGGAGAAAAAGAGAGAGAGAGAGATTAAAAGTTCACATATACTTTTCTCTTTTTGTAAAGGAGAAGTATTCAGGCCGTTTCCAAATTTGTGGGCTTTTTGGTGGTGGTCCTTGGGGTCTAAAACGTGGTGGAGAGAGGCTCAGCCACGAGTTCCACCCAACACGTTAACGTCACACTGCATTCTTCCTCCTGGGCCTTGTATAGGGGAGATGCTGATAATTTCCTGGGCACTCCTGGCCTTGGATAGGAAAACGACTATTTTGGAGCGGCATAGTGTATAATCTGTGGATCTTGTGCCCCACGTCTCTTTCCCCCACCTTCAAATGCTAACCTCAGGAAAAGTCTCGATGAAGGTTGGTGCTTTTAGATTTTTGTTCCTGCCCTGCTTCACTTGAAAGCTGGAATCCCCTCTCCACTTCTGCAGTGTGGCTCTGTCCCTCCCAAAGACCCAAAGGACATGACAAACGGCGCACAGTGGGGTGGGGGCTCAGGGCTTCAGGCTCTTCCTAAGGGCCTCTCTCGTGGTGTTGCGCCTTTGCTGTCGCTATTTTCTGTTTCCTTGATGGTGACCTGATGGCCCTGACACCACTAGTTTTGTCTTCAATGTACATAAGGTAAAGCAGATATACAAATACGTGTAGGCATCCGTGTTCCAGGTTCCTGGAAAACTCTGCAAAGATTTCCATGTTCCTAAACCATGAGCAAAACTATCTAATTGACAAGCTGTCACAATTATATGGTTGACAAGAGAGAAATTATTTTAAAAATATAATTAAAATGCTTCTTTTCAACTTTGGATGACAAGTTCCTGGAGACTGTGGAGAAAATAATCTTGTCAGTAGGAAACATGAGATGATTTACTTTTGAAAAGATGGACCAAAGTATACCCTACACTTCGAAGAGGATAACATTTTCGCAAATGACAACGCAAATGAATTAAAACAACCCATTTGGACTCTTGGGTAATTAGGAAGCCACTTATTGTTGATTCAGTGTTCGGTGTAGGCAAATGTTGATTTTTTTAAAACCAAGCAATTATATCATGCTGGTAACTTTAATTTTGTAATCTCAGTTGTTGAGAACTTCATTATTATTTCTTTCACTCATGTGTACTGTAATTGTATTAGCCCCAGTAAAACTTTAAGACGAGTTGTAAAAGCCAACTGCAAAATCAAAAGTTGTATCTTTCTTCTTATGGGAACAGTGATAACTCAGTATGGAATAACTTAACAGCCAGTGGCTTAGGTTGGGTTCCTTTAGGGGTTTGTAGAGAAGCTGCTGTGGTGAAGGTGAAAGCCAGCAGCACTCTCTGGTTAAGGTGGGATCCTGGGGCCTCTCCAGTCCCAGGGGTGCATCCCTGGCCTGTCTTACCTGCGCAGGTGAGGTAGAGCACAGATGTATATGTACACTGGGCAGGGTGAAGGCAAAGAAAATTCTGGTGGAGGTCTGTAGCAGTCCTGATGTGCAAATAGGTCATCGAACCTGGGTACAGAGGCAAAAGACCAGCCCCGAGTCCTCAAGATGAAGGCCCACCCCAGGCTGGTGTGAGGCAGGTAGGGCCTCTTGGAACACCTGGCCTGGGTCTTCCTGGGGTCCAGTTGCTTGGGAATGCAGCTCAAAGCACATGGTAAAGCCCACTCTTGGTACTAAAAACTGTCACAGCCTAGCAAACTAAGACAGTTTTTAATGCCAGGCTGCTAAGACAAATGCCACACAAATGAGAATTTATTGGCTCATGGGTTCAGAAGCTCAAAGTCCAAAATCAAGCCATCAGTGAGACCATGCTTTCTCCTTGGACCGTGGTTTTCTGGTGCTGGCCGGATGGCAATCCTGGGGTTTGTTGGCTTTCCCTTTACACGGCGGGGTCCTCTCCTCTCTCGTCTAGGTCTCCACTGGTTTCCTGCTTCTCCCTGTGGCCTTCTCCTTAAAAGGCCACAGCTGGACCACCCCTTGACCAAAAGCAACATCTTTGAGAAGTCCTATTTACAGTGGGTTCTCAAGGTTAAGAACATGCCCTTTCTAGGTTCACAGCCTAATCTACCACAGTCCATCCTCTGGCCCCCAAAAGGACAAGTGCTCCCACATGCAAAATACATGAACTCATCACAACATCCCCAAAGCCTTAAGTCATTCCAGTGTGTTACCAAACTCAGTACAAAGTCATATCAAAATCAGTTATGGGTGTGGTCCATCCTGGGGCAAAATTCCTTTCTTTGGACCTGTTAAACCTAGAAAACAAATTGCAGTGCTAGAAAAACCCAGTATAGCTTTAATATTTAGGCATTGTACTGTGCCTTATAATGTTAGAAAAATTCAATGTAACGCTTGCTCATATGTCAGGAGGCATGCAGAGCTACAGATTTAGCATTAACCAGATTTAACTCCACCAAAGAATATGTAATTATGTACTCCCTCACTCATTATCTATACTCACATCCGTACCACCCTCACGTCCTTATCACAGTAGACAACAGGTGCCACGCATATTTTAAAATGAACTGAGGAAGCAAAAACTAACTTTCTGGGCCTTTCTTAGAAATGTCATCCTGATGATTAACTTTCTTTATTTCAACGTGTATAAAAGCTGTGAGCAAAACCCTGACCAGGGAGGCAGATTTGAGACTGGTTACATCTCTGGCCTTCTGCCGGGAAATAAAGCCACTTTCCCTTCCCAGCTTAGTTCCGTGTGTCTGTCTGTTCTGCTGCACTGAGCCATCGAACCTAGCCGAGGACCCCCCACCCTGGACCCCTTCAAAATCCTTTGCTTCCAAAATACAATAGTGGGAAAAGCATTGGATATAAACACCCCCATACCAGAAGGGAGTACTTGTAAGGAAAACAGGGGTTATGGGTCCCCAGCAAGTCTGAAACCCAACAAGGTGATTTCAAAGTCCGAGAGTCACCTGTGGTCCGTTACTTGTCTCCAGCCTGCTGTAGCGGCAGCCCCACCTTTTCCAAGCTCTTATGCAGCAGCCATGCTCCCCCGAATGCTGGGGCTTGGGGCCCATCCTCTCCGAGCCCTTGAGTGGGGCTCTCGTGCTGCTGGAAACCTGTGGTGTGAGGCCCCAAAGGGTAGCTTAGAGCCGTTCAATTCATCCCATCTCTGTCCCTTTCAGTCCAGGCTGGCGGTGCTTCTGTTCACACAGAATTCTAAAATTCATTGTTGGCTTTCCATGCAGTTCCAGGGTATTCTAACCATCAACAAAAGGACTTTCCATAGCTCTTTCCTAGATAGCTGCATCTCCACCTGCTTCCTCTGAAGGCTCAGCCACACCCTCCTCAGCAAGGGGTTGCCCACTTAGGCCCTCCCAGGAGCCCTGCTCTCTGGGACTCCCTTTCCAGACGCTCAGGGAGGAGGTCTGAGAGAGCTGCTTCTGGCTCTGGTCTCAGAGCACGCGCCGTGGATAGGCTGAGAATTTTCCTTCCAAGTCATCAGTTGCTGGCTTCATTGTGCTTAGCAGCTAGCCCCCCAGTTTATTCTCCCCTCTCGTTTCATATAAGCAGCAAGAGGAAACCAGGCTGTGTCTGTGGAGCGAGTTGCCACGACGGCGCATTGTGGGAGCAGGCTCAGGGCACAGACACTTTCAGCACATGACCCCTTTACTGCACAAAATAAAGAGCCTGGAAGGGCCAAATCTCCTTTTCAGTTATATCCAAAAGAGCAGGGGAAGAAGTCCCATCACGGCCTGTCTCCCAGAGTAGCCAAAAACTGCTCTGGGTAGGGGGGCAACAGTTGGCAGCTCGCACCACTTCCCACTGGAGGAGAGAGTTCAAGCTCTGCTTTTGAGTGTGGCTTTTATCCGCCTCAGGGGGAGGGAGCCCTGCCACCGAGGACTCCTGTTCTGATAAGCATCTGGGGCTAACTTCCGGGTTTCCAGGGCTAAGGTCTGTCTGGGCCTTTGCATTACGCTTAATATCTCCCCTAGGTTGTGGAATGGCACAAAATAGAAAAGGGGGTGAAGGAAGCACAAGACTGGAGGGTGACTGCGTAGTGTGTGTGGGGAGGACATTCCTAGAGAGGGAGGTGGGGCTAGGTGAGGGCTGGGAGGTGGCCGCCTACAGGTGTGTGTGATTCCCGAACAGCCTCTTCCAGATGTAACTCATAATTCTCCTCAGATAAATATCCAAGTTCACTGCTTACAAGTTCTGCCTTCCATCCAACATCAGAACACACTTCACCAAGTGTCCTGCCACTTTATAATAAGGGTCGCCTTCCAGTTTCCAGTAACACATTCATCATTTCCTTGTAAGACCTCCTCTGAAGCACCTTTAATGCCCATATTTCCACCAAAGTCTCCTCAAAGCAGTCTCAGCTTTTTCTACCAAGAACCTCAAAATTTGTCCAACCTCTACTCATTACTCAATTCAAAAGCTGTTTCCACCTTTTAGGACTGCAGTGCCAAACTTTCTGGTACTAAAATCTGTCGTAGCATAGCACCATATAGTGGCCATTGGTTCAATGTGGACGCCCCATCCCGAAGGATGCGTCCACCCTCGCTGGCACCATCAACTGGCACCTCAGCTGCACCTCTGAGAGACCATCCCACTATTTTATCTGGCTGCTGAATTCTGGATGGTGGTGTGTGGTGGCAGCCGTGGAGCCCACGGTCCTTTGCCATAACGCAGGTTCTTTGGTCTGAGGTGATGTCATGTGAGTGAATCACTTTGTGACCTCTGGCTGAGGCCCTGGGGCAGGAAGGGCAAATCCACACCCATGTCTGTCAGAACCAGGCAGGACGAATCGCCGCCCTTTCCAGGATGGCCGAGATGGGACACAATCAGCTTTCCCACCCTCATGTGGCTGGGTGGTCTCCTCACAGGAGGGCACCATATAGCTCAGTGTCAGACATTCAGCAGTGGCAGTCGCCACACAGGCCTTGGTGGGAAGGTACTTGAGCTATTCAGTCCATGCCTGGCCTACATCTCTGCCAACATGGCTATTCCACTCTTGAGACCATCGCACATACACTGGGATGCCAAGGGTGGAGGCTGCCGTCAGCTGGCAGACTCATCCTGCCCACGTGGCTCTGGAAGGCCTCTTCCTTGGGGGTTGCCTCCTGGAATGCACTAATGGGTGGTAAAAAGATTTTCACCTTTTCAGCCCACTCCCATGACTGATTGTTCTTAGACTCATTTTTTTCTCTTCAAAAAGTCTCAGTGCTTCAGCAATAGCTACCCAATTCCAGAGTCTTCAAAGTTATGACCTCTCTCTAATGCCAAAGGGGTTGCACAAATTGGCATCCCCCCCTCCACCTATATCTCGTGCCAGTTCAGCAGAGGTCTTGGCACTTGTCTTTTCTACATGCCAGCACTCTCAGTGCTCCACCCTTCATCAGCGATGGGGTCACTGTTGCTAACTGGATGGTGAGTAGTCAAATCTCAGAGTCTAATACTTAGAGTCTGCCTCCTCGGACCAATCCTGGTACCAGGTGCCTCGGGCCAAGTTCTGGAGAAGCAGAACTTGAGACAGAGATTCAGGTGCACATAGTTATATAGGTAGTACTCTCCAGGGTAAACCTGTGAAAAAGAAAATGACTTAGGACATGGAAGGCCAAAGCTGAGCAAGGGTGTGTGTGGTCTCAGGAAATGTCTGCCTTCATCTATGGGGAGGGGGCTCTGAAGCCTAGTTCACACCACTGAGTTGCTCCCCCTTTGAGGCAGGGGGCAGTAAGCCATCGGCTGTGAGCCATGGGGTTGGAGGACGTGATTTTCTGGATGAGCTGTCCTTAGCAGCCAGCACTCAGAGCAGCTGGGGGCGGGCACCTGGTAAAGGGCATCTGCCTGCTTCACCCATGATCTGGGCTCCAACTCCAGTCGTACCTCCATCCAGCTGTGTGAGAGTGGGGTGCCTCTGTGCCCAAGTTTCCTTATTTATAAAATGCCACATCATAAACTCTCAATAATATTAGCTTTTATTATTATTATTATTTGTTTTTGTTGGCACTGTTTCTATTCACTATTCACTTAACGGAGTTTTTGCACAATATTGAGTCTGAACCATTCTCATGAGACAAAAATGGATATATTTTCACTATGTGCTGTTGAATATTTAAGGGTACAATTAACAGCTACAAGGTCATTTCTCAAACGCCCCATATTCATTTGTTCTTATGAGATGATACAATTGCTTAACACTCATGCTGAGTAAAATAATTAATAGCCTGTTGAGTGAAATTTCTCATTAGCTAAACATACGAGATAAATGTGAGGTACCCAGTATTTCTGGCTTCTGTGTCAGGAGAGCTTGATCTCTGGCCCAGGTCCATTCCTGACTCAGGGTAAGACCTTGAGGGATAGCGGGCACATCTGTTCCCCCCCACCCCGGCTTCATATTAAATGGGGACAGGGAGGAAGCCGACATCTACGAGTGCCATCTTGATCTGGGACTGGTTGGCTGCAAAACAGAAACCCATCCAAAGTCGGATTATTTTAATTTTATTGATGTCATCAAATCCAAGGAATAGCTTGAAAATCACCCCTAGGCAGTTGGGAATCAGAGTGTCTCCAGGAGTTTACCATCAGGCACTTTTCTTAGAGTTATTCCATAAACAGGTTTCAGTTTCTGACTCTCAATCGCTAACTCTTAGTTCAAATTCCCAAAAGCCAGAGTGTGATTGGCTGCTGTAGAGGTAATATCAGGGCTCTTTGTGAGGCATCTGCCTGCCCAGGTCCCATGGGCTGCATGTATCCAGGCTGCCCTGCTCAGGGCTGGGAAGGGACACATCTGAGCTGGAAGGGAGTGGAGCACTGCTTGGCGTGTACACCACGTGCCAGTCACTGAGCTGTCTGCTTTCGTGCCAGGAACCCTGCTCAGCAGGCATGATGACCTCATCTTATAGATAAGGAGGCGGAGCGAGAGCAAGGAAATTTCCTAAATCAAGGCAGCTCTGGGGTAGCGCTGCCTGATCTGCAGGTTCTGTGGGTGAATGAGCCTTTATTCAAACGGCTCTCCTAGGGTTTACCTGAACTGGCTGCTCTCTGAAGTGGGTGTCACAGTCTTGGGGTACAGAAACAAGAAGGGCAGAGGAAAATAATGTATTAGGCATTTTCACTCACTGTTAAGGAAGAGTTTCTTATGGGGGAGAGAAGTTAAGTGAAGCTGAAGAAATACAGTGATACGGGGCAGAATCTCATGACGTTTTTCCGCTTTCACATGACTGACCCCCAGGTCGTGATGGTAGAGTCTCACTGCATTGGCTTGTGTGAGCAGGAGAATTCCGGGTTTTCCTCCTGGGTGCCCGGGGAGCTTGCCTTCTGACTATGAGCACTTTGTCCACTATAATACCCAGAACACAGTGAGATAATGTCCCGTGTCTTACCCCGTGTCTCATCCACCTAAGCCCAGCTTTCATTCTTGAGGTCTCTGAAGACAGATGTCCCCTGCACACAGAAAATGGCTCTTGCCTGGGGTAAAACTAGAGCCCAGAAATTCAAAAGCCAGGAAGTGGCACAGCTGTGGACGACTCTTTAATCAGTGGGTGGCTCCCTGACCACTCATATTCCCAACTCCCCATGTCTCAGACCATGTGGTTATTCTGGAACGCTGCTGGGAAAAGTCCTTTTAGTGGTCGTCATGTTTTATCTGTACGTGTCCCTTTAGCTCTATGGAGTTTCTCTGCCAATCTCATCATCGTTGGTTTGCAGTTTGCAGAGATTCCTCAATGTTTGGATCTGCTGATGAAAACATTTCATTTTCCATTACCAATGTGCATTTATCTTTACTTTCAATATTTCTTCTTTAGTTCAGGGGATTTTGGTAGAGGCCTAGGCAGATGTGTGTGCTCAGCCATCTTGAAAAGGACCTCAGTCCACGTGACTGAGCAACACATGAAATGAAGCTCCTCAATATTTTCTGACTTCAGTTTTTATCTTTCACTGTGATTTTAAGAGAGATTTTTGGTTTTTAACTTTAGCTTTAGGTATTGATGGTTTCCATCCCTTTCATGATGCTTTTTCCAACAGTGGCACATCACACACAGCCTTTAGAAAAATGTGTCATGAATTTTTGATTACTCTTCTTTGCTTTTCATCTTTTTTAATCAATATGTTCTTCATTCTGATTAATGAAGGTTTCAAGAAGAGAGGTAGATTCTGTTGCAGGCAAAATGATTAGAAGACACTATTTCTCTTTTCTATGCAAGAAACCTGTACATGACAAGTACATGCCCATATGGAATTCACTCGGGTGAGGAAATCATTGACTCCTTTGCATGCGAGAATGCAGACTTACTTTGGTGCAAGGTAGCATTTTTAAAAAGCCTATGTCTGTCTTTGAGTAACAGTAAATTTTATCGTATGAAATGACTGCTAGAAAATCAAACGCCAAACTTCAATAATAAAGCACGATGTACTTGGAACATTTTGCTCAGTTTTGGGCACTGCAGTTGTGAGTATGTGTAAGTTAATTAATTATTATAAGGCGAATCCTGAGTAAGCCCTGAGTAAGCCCAAACCCATCAATGGAACCTCCTCACTCCTTCCCTGAAGGCTCTCTATTCCAATCATCACAAATCTAGCCTCCCTTCAAAAGAAGTCACTTTCCTGATTTCTTGATTTTTATAGTAATCAGTTTCTTGCATTTCTCCATAGTTTATCTCCTGTGTGTATCCTCAGAAACAGCAGATTTTTTGGATATAATTTAAGTTTCTCTTAATCTTCTGGCTTCACCACCATCTCTTGTTCTTTACAATTTATCTGCTGAAACACCTCCAGACTGGATTTTGCGAATTGCATTCCTTTGGTGTGTGCAGGTCAATAAGATCGTCTGTCCTTTGTAGTCACTTCAAATCATCAACTGAACCCAGAGATCTTCTGAGACCCAGACCCTATCCAGGCAGGATAATGGCCCCCACAGACGTCCACTCGAATGTTACCTTCCATGGCAAAAAGCTAGAGGGGCTTTGCTGATTTAAGCTGGAGCTTGAGACGAGGAGACAACCTTGGCTTATCTGGCTGGGCTTAAATGTTATCACAGGGCTCCTTATAAGAGAAAGACAGCACGTCAGAGTCCAGGAAGGAGCTGCAGTGATGGGAGCAGAGACTGGGTGATGTGACACGGCTGCAAACCAAGGGGTGTGGGCAGCTGCGAGAAGCTGCCAACGGCAAGGAAGCAGGTTCTCTCCAAAAGCCTCCAGAGAGGAGCGCAGCTCTGCCGACATTGTAAAATCCATTCTAGACTTCTGACTTTGACAATGCAAGAGAATAAAGTGTGTTCTTTTAAGTCTCTTAGTTTGTGACAGTTTGTTAGCACAGCAACAAGAAATTAACACACTTGTTTTGACAAGAGCATAGGTGATGCGTGTCCTGTCAACGGAAGGCACGTGGGGTCTGATTGTTTCTATTTCTGGGATGTTAGCCACTCTTGGCACTCAGCGCCTAGAATCATGAATTCATTGAGGTTGTGAAAGGGTGCTATTCTCTTTCTATAATTTCTTGTTGATTAGTCAGCTGGAATACTTCAATAACAAGATGTTTCTACATAGTATCATTCACATAGGAAAGGAAGGGTAGATGCTTACTCTTCTTTCTTTACTCACTCTATCTCAGGGTAAAGAACTGATTTCCCTTCTGCCTCTGTAAGGACTCAAATTTTGTGTGTGTGTGTGTGTGTTTTAATAAAATGGATTTATGAAGGGTTCAATCCATTACATGCAATACCTGTCCTGAAGCTCAAATTGTTCCACCTGTGGCCATGGGGATCTCCCAGGTTGGCCTCAGAGTCCCTTTGATGCTACCCTAGTAGTGTCTGAGCATTTCTTTACTTTCTGGACTAACAAGATGTTCCAGGCACATTTTCTGCCCCGTATCTGGAGCCTTTAATTTCTTTAAGAAGTCTTGTTTTTTGTGGGATTTTTTTTTTAATGGAAAATGAGATTTAAAATCCACAGTTGAAACACTAGTGGACAAAGTCTATGTTGCTGAGGACTCCTGTGTATTCTTGCATATGATGAATTTGATTTTAGATATAAAATGACTTTTCAAATGTTATTTCTTATACAAATAATTATTAGCAATTTCTTTAGTATAAGCAAAAATATAATGAAGTTTTAATCAACCTAGCTAGAGAAAAGCATCAGATCAATTTGTATTAAAAAGTAATAAAATTCAGTCAAGATTTTAACAGTATGTTTTTGATATTCAGTATACACCACCTCTTGGTGTTCTAAGATTAGGAAAATACATCTTCTTAGACATAGTTTTACAACAGTCTTCTGATATTTCCATCT